>CM038609.1:1780391-1807047 GCA_021533255.1 Ceriops tagal | reverse complement strand
ATACTAGAGTTAACATAAATGTTATCTTTGGATATACAATCATGTTTACCCAGTATGTCAATTAATCCCCTTTAATGTCATTAATTACAAGCAATGATCCATCTTTGGACTTCATAATTAATAACCACAATTGTTCATTTCAAAACATTTCATTAGCATCCAAAAAATAAATCTCACTTTGGTGACTAACAAGCTTTTATATTTGACTTATATTGACGTGAATTCAATAAACTTTAAAAATATTCAATTGCGAAGACCTAAATTATCTTTCACGTGAAAGTTTTCCAATAACCGGTCCCTTTTCACGGTGGCATCCATTCGGACCCGAGTACCACCACACTGCAGGTGGGACCCGCGTACAAGGCAACCCACAACACGCTCCAGTCGCACAGTAGCGGCACCACCGTGCTGCGGGCGTCGCCCGCAGCACGCTCCGCAGCCGAACGACCCCTTACCTTCGATCGAGCGACCCCCGCTGGTAGCACCACCGTTCTGCGGGCGTCGCCCGCGTGCTGCCTCCGAGCATCGCCCCTATTCGACCACCGGCGCAGAGTCCAGACCGGCGTCGCAGTCCAGACCCGCGCCCAATCCGGCCATTCGAAGGGGTCTCCGTCGACAACCAACCCCGTGCGTCGGTTCTCCCCGACGTTGCCTCTGACGGACGAACGTGGGGGGAACCAACCCGTTCGGGTCGGATCTCCGAAGCGATCTGGGCCGCAGCGTCACCCGGAATCACGATTCCCCGGGAGACCTTTCCGCCGCACTCACCCGACCGACCTGGATCCCATCGCCACCCGGAAGAACGCTCTTCCCCTTTCTGCCGTGCCCATATCCGTTCGGGTCGGCGGGTGTACTCGGAAGCACGAGGCCGATCCGCCATACCTGGAGCCACGGCCCTTACCAGAAGACCGTCCTTCATACCCGATCGATTCGGGTCTCCCACCGACAACGAAAACACAGCCTTCATCGGAGCCGATCCGCCATACCCAGATCCGTTCGGGTCCGGCGGCGTACAGTCCTCGTGCCGTTTCGCCGGTGCCGACTTTCTATGGCCGGCGTTTTCCCTTTCAACGCCGGCCGTTTCGCCGTTAAGCACAACAAACCAAAATATTTGTTTTGTCCCGCGTTGTCTATTACACGTAGAAAAAACAAATAAAATAAAATACTGTATGGTACAAAGAGATAAAGAAAACAAATTAGAGCATTCGCAAACCCACTCTGATACCAATTATTAGAACTTTTCTAGAATTTTTCTTTATGAAATTCCTATTTCTATAATATAGGATCTTTCTTTATGCGAATACTAGCAATAAAACTATAATTGAAATCAACATACCGTTGTCTATTATGCCGATGTCCCGTAGCGAAGATGAGATTCCTCCCTTTCTTCTGTTCCTGAATGTTTCTCCCTTTTCTCCTACTCTTCCCTTTTTCTTTACGTTTTCTCTCTGATGGTTGAGAATACAGGAAAGGTTCGTAATAGCATATATTTATATATACACATTATTCTTTTCCTGTGATCATTACCTTAAATAGGAAGACCCTCCTTTCTGTAACAGTTATCTTAAATGGAAAACCCCTTTTCTGTAACAGTTATCTTAAATGGGAGGATACTCTTCTTCCTGTAATGGTTATTCTTAACAGGAAGAGTGGAGGGATTTTAAACCCGATGACCCAAATTGCTATTATGCTTAACTGACCATGATATTAGGCCTTTTATTTTGGGTCATACTTTAAATAATATGGGCCACTCATGTTAATTAATTTAATACATAGTTGACCTGCAAAAATTGTAAGTTGGCCCTGTATTGAACATGGTAGTTTTCCTAGTCCTCGTGTTAGTTCAATCTCTCGATTTGCATGGAACTACTAAACCGGGAGTTGTCTTATTTAACAGACTTTGAGCTGAAAATTTTCCCGTTTTAGACGTTTGATTTGGTTTAATGGGATTGGCCTTTTAGGATTGGTTTTTACTCTTTTTTGTTTTGTGTTGTTTTTTTTATTATTCTTTTATTTTTCTGGCAAGTAAATCATGAATACCAACTAAAATTACACGTATGTATTCTTGGCACTCCAAAAGGGGGTATTGCTAATGAATTGGACTGCCTAATTTGCATAACGGAAGTGTTGGGTGCAACTCCTTTGTAATAGCACTCCAGGGACTGATTAAGAAGCCCTTTACAACCATGAAACAAATGATTGAACAAATAAAAAAAAAAGCCAATTGAATATTGGGATGGCTTCCTAGCCTCTCTTTTGGGATTCCAACTCAATTTTATTAGTCGATGTTGCTCTCACACCCATCTCCTAGCCCATTTAGGTTAAAAGTCATATCAACTTTTTGTGCAAGAAATTGACTTGGTTCAAGTAGCAACATCGTATTCTTCGGATGACAGGCTTTATGCACCAGATAAATTAAATTTGAGATTGTATCTGTTTTTTAATGATTTACCACACAATTCACCAAGTCAATTGGATGTACACAATTGGTCAACATAATGCTTCTTCCCCCTCTCTACTCAAAATTGACTCCCACAAAAGGACATAAAATAAGCAAACGACGGTAAAAGACCACATTGACGCTTTTGCTTTGCCTGGTCCAGTCTAGTGACGTAGAAAAGTACTATATAAAAGTGAGAGAGAGCACATGGTATATATGCCACGTGGCACGCATGCTCGATGTAGACGGTGGTAGTGGGGGAGGAGGAGGCGGTGGCCCCCCTTGATGTCCCAAAGAGGAGAGGCATGAGACGGTTCAGCCGTGCACCTGTGTCTCCAACCCTTGGCATGTCCCTAGTGTTCCATCTTGGCTCTTCAAAAGTAAAGGCAGCTTTCTATCCATAGGCTAGACTATCACATGGGATTCCATGTGTGTAACAGCATTTCTACGATATTAACGCATTTTATTTATTTATTTATGTTTATATTGACAATGAAATTGGGGCCACCAACACGCAAATGTATAGGAAAAATCTTAAAATTCCATTTCGTTGCGCTCTCACTTACAATCATGAAATATGCATAGAGAGATTCGAATATGAAGCCATGAGTTTAACACACACAATTTCAGAGTTTAGGAATACCTTTATTGCTAAGCCAACCTGCATTCCAAACCTGGAAATTTGTTAGGCTGTAAATGCACCATGCCCATGGAGTGATTAATGTCTCACTTCTTTCAGGACCAAATAAGTCCATCTGGCACGATCATATTTATTGTCATCAGTGTCATTCAACGCTCCGGAAGAACAAAACGGTCGACATGATACCTAACATATTTGCACAGAACGACCAATGTTCTATCATTATCAATATATCAACAGATTGAGTGTACGCAGCATGTAACGTGAATCGTGCATTTTTAGGAGATCGATTTGTGTTCACTTCGACATATGTCGACGCTGATGATATCAGTCACTTGTCATTAGTTTTAAATGGCAAATCGTCGACAGAAGATGATTGAAGAAATGTAATTGTTCTCAAAATGGCAATGCATTATGATGACATGAAGATGATACAATGCATATAAAACAATGTTTAATGTACCGGCTCCATACAAAAATGCTTACTATCTAGAAGAAAATTGTGCCCCTTTCAAATTTTTGTTTTGTTTTGTTTTTCTTTTTTTTGAAACAGCTTGCCAATCTCATAGGTTGATAGCACGAGCAGAAATTTCGTAAAATATTGGGTTTAATTGAGCAATATTCATTATCGTGGAGAGGCATTTTCTTTGACTAGTCACCCCTTTCTTGGATAGATGAAAGCCGCCTCCACCGTAATTGATAAGATCGGCAAAGGGTGAAGAATTGTCACGAGCCAAGCGGGGTGGGACAGTAAATTCATAGGTCGAGAACAAAGAATGGAGCTCCTCCGTGGAAACACATGGGTAGGACCTAGATTTATTATTATTATTATTATTATTATTGATATAAAATGTACATCTAAGCTCTTGTAGGAATGATGCATTGGTGTAGTACATCTCGATTCCTCTTGCCACCAAAGGCTTGAGTTTTGGAATAATGCTGCAAGTCATTGAACACCTTAACAGTTTCGGCATGAATAGCTTTTTTATTTTTATTTTTTGGATATAGATGAAGTCATAAAAGATAAGTAGAAGGTTATCTTATTATGATTTTAAAAAATTATATATTTGATTTTAGTAAATGATATCTTTATGAAGACAAAGAGAACGTTGAATTCATTTTATAGTTTTTAAAATCTTATAATACGAGAATTTTGTATATTGTAACACATTTCTTTAAATGATGTTGATTTGATGCAATGCTTATAAGCTACCATGTGATGTCCTTAACTATGATAAGGAATTATCTCCACATTCGCAACCATATATATATATATATATAGAATGTATTGCAGGTGTGGTGGCTGTATAATTCATTAGATCACCAAATTGATTGCGTTGAGATACAACATAAAGAGACAGAGGAAATTTAATAAAACAATTTTTGTTTGAAAAATTTATTATGTCGCTGCACCTTAAAGATATTCATCACCATTTGCATATATAGATCAAGAGGCTCTATAGTGTACTCCCTTCTTGGGTCCCTCTTGTGGACTAAAAATGTTGGATGGAGAGACAAAGGAGGTCCCCCGAATATCCTCAATTTCGTTTTCAAGGTTTTCCATCCAAACATATGCATGTTCTCTTAAAGAGCGTGTTCCCATTTCATACAAAAGCTGCATTGAATGCTCTTGCATGTGCTTCAAGCACTACAAATACGTGTGGAACCCTAACGGCTAACTCATCAAACAAGCCATCCCTGTTACTTCATTTTTTGTTAATCAGGATTCAAGATCAAAGATCAATCCCTCGCCATGTCTCCTCTCCTTCTTTACTTCTTTGTTTGTCTTTCTATGCATGCATGCAATGCTCGCAATCTAGGGTTCATTGACAAGGAAACTAAGAAACAACCTTTTACCAAGGTTAAGAAAATTCTAAAATAATTATATATATCTCGAAACATTACTCATTATATTGTGAACAATAAAGTTGTTCAAATGGTTGCGTGCAGGACGCTGAAAATGCAATTATCAACGAGACATCGATGAAGTCCAAGGTCATGTCTCCAATATTCGATGCCCATGATGGTGTTCTTGGTGCAATAAGCAACATGAAGCAGCTAAAGGATGAAGAACCCACAAAAGTGTCATCTTCAGGTTAATTTCCAACGCAAGCTACCATAAAAATATATGCAGGGCAACTTTTTAGTCCACACTAGGTGGACTGTACGATCACAAGTAATGTTCATAGCTCTTTGATCTTCGCCAAAGTTCTTACCATTACAATTTTATGCAATTTATAATTATTAATTTCATGGTCATAGTAAGCGAGAGCTAAATATAACAGTAAGATTACTTGTTCTGACCTAAAGGTTGCATATTCAAGTTGTAAAAATATATTTTTTTCCTTTTTTTTTTGTATAAAAAATAAGAGTAAGACTATATAGAAACAACGATACGCTAGCTTTATATTGACTCCCAAAATGTGTTTACTTGAGATTGACAAGTTCTATATATACCAATATTATGTAGGCATGTATGGTGCAAGTTCAATACTTGTTGGCCATATTGTTCTTCCATTTTCTGAAAACCCCCAAAGGAGAAATAAGTTCCATTCCTAGTTTTCTTGGAATGATGAAAAGGAGCTTTATTATTTAACTAACATAACTGTAACAGCCGTCAAAATTCTTGCTCATATCATTAGAATGATAAATAGCTAGGGACACTTCCAACACATTCATTTATTTATAATCTTAGCTGCGAATTTCGCTAATTATGGTTCTGTTACCCTGCAGGAGACGACCTTATCGTATCTTCTCCTTATGATTTGAAACAGGCAACTAAAATACAGGCAAGCAAAACACTCACCACGCGGAAAATATTAAGAATGGTGTTTTATGGTAATTAGACGGTTATGATTTTGGTTGTGGTAGCAACCGAGACTCATGAAGACTTTCTCGGGAGTTAAAAACGTCATGTTTTATGTTATGATGTAATCTTAAAACACCTGTCCTTGGGCATTTAAGGCGTAATTTTACTGTTTTTTTGTCCCTTCCAGCATAACCTACACAAGGGGGCCAGTCTTCACTAATCTCATAAATCTCATTTTCTACTGAATTCAAACTTGAAATCTCTGTTTTAAAACTTCGAATTCTTATAATCACTAGGTTTCTGCTTAGGGTAGTGCTTAATCTCGTCACATCTCACAAATTTCTTCTCTTTTTATACGGTGATTGAAATCTGTGATGTAGAAGTTCAAATTTTTAATCAACAGGTAATCCCTTAGCACAGTGCAATTATATTGTACTTGCAAAAGAGAAAAATTCTATGGTAACTTTGTTTTCAGACAGACTTCACTTTGTCTTTTATAATCATCAGTGGATTTGCTTGTAAATAAGACTGTAGTTCATAGAGCATTAAGGGTCTGGGTGTGACAGGTTTTCTGTGACAAGAATCAACTAGAGGGCTAATAGCTTTGAACTTCGGTAGCGTAATTGAGTGATCACTTAGCTTAGAGCAAACAAGAAAAAGCCTGAATATAAAATAAGGAGATCGATGGATGGTTATTTAACATTATTTGTTTTCCCTTTTCGGATAAATACGATTTGTTTGATTGTTTTGCAGGGATCAAAATTGCGAAGACGCTCCATGTCAGGATCGGCAGGGAATGATGCCAAAGAAGCCAAAGAATCCAAGGAAAATGAAATCGTGGAGGATATAGAAGAAATGGATTATGCACAACCCCGTCTCAAACCACCCATCCACAACTTAAAGCCTTAAAAGTATTCTACTCTATGCACTTAATACATCTTTTCTGAGAGGACGTGGTAGCATGCTGTAATAAGAATGTAAACCTAGACACAGTGAAACTTTTTTTGTGATTAGCTTTATGAAAAAAAAAAAAAAAAGTGAAGCTTGCCCAACTTTGTAAACTAAACAAAAGGTATCATATAAACAATAATTTAACGTTGTCAATTTATAAGTCTCTTCAACAATAATAAGATTAATGACTTTACAAAGTGCCATTTAGAAGGTGGCCTATACATACATGGATGGTAGCCAATAATTGAGAGTTGACAACAGACGACTCCCTTCTCATACGGTCGAAATGCTCATAAAAATTAAACCGATTATGGATATGGAGTATAACTAGCCCATAAATTCTCAAAACTTAATCTCATTGAAAGTATAAATGGGAAACAAAAAAAGCGAGAAACAGTTAATGTGGCCGTTGGAGTAGCTATCAAATTGTAATAGACTTGTCTCCTTCAATAGGTTACAGTAACATCAGCTGAAAAATGGACGCAGATGCCGCTTAGCAGCCATAAAAACCTTGGCATTGACCCTTGGGCTAAGCTTATCTCGATCTAGAAAACTCACAATGAATTAACCAATGAATTTTTGCATCAGCTTGCTGTAGTTCTTCAGATTAGTTATGTCCTGAAAGAAAGTTAAAGTGCTGCTTCAAAAACCAATAAATCTGGAAATCCAGATTTCTCCATATTGCAGACATTTGGGGATCAAATGTTCATTTCGTACCTGGCAGCCTTTTCATGAATTATCAAAATTGGTATAAGTGTTTCATTATATGCCACTACAGCTAACAAAGTTGATTGATTTGGAGGTCCTTATTCCAGCTTTAGATCAATCACCCCACCGCCCAACCAGAACAAATCAGGACTAAGACTGCTTCATCCAAAATCATCTGCAATCGAAGCATTCTTCACTGAGTTAATAACTGAAGAATGGTCTCTCTCTCTCTCTCTCACACACACACACACACACGCACTCATTGGGACAATGTGTACATGCATGCATGCACGCACTTGCATGCGAGTGTTCTGCATGTGTGCGCGGCCATGAGTGTGTGCAAGTACATACACTTGTGTATTTGCGTGAATGTGCATTGCAGACACTATTTCTCCAAACTAAAACAGCCTTGATACTTTTTTTCACACACTCAAACTGAGATGCACTAAGGAGGGTTTAACACATAGTTTTTTCGATGTCCTTTAGTCCAATTGGGAACACTCTTGTCAATCTCCATAAGGTCCTAACACATCTCCTTCACAGTTGCCTATGGAAAGTCACAAACAAACATAAACACTCAACTGCCTTTTGCTGTTGAATTAACTAGCCAGACTCCAAGTAAATAACTCAAACTTCATCATCCAGTGTATTTTTCAAATTGTAGAGTGGCACAATATCATTGATCTTGAGCATTATGGTGGACCAGATCACATTCCAATTTGACAGGGATGACATTTGGAACATAGGACCACTCATAGCTGGCATGTGGTTTAGGTTTTGAATCATGAAATACGGTTCAATGTTACAAGGGGCAACACAAATAATGAATAATGACAATCTATTTTCAACAACAATTAAACCAAACTCATTCATGTGACGTGTGTACCAACCAGCCACACAAGCGCCATGGACCACAGGGACAGGTATCTGCCCAGGCAATTACACCTCAGGGGTCAAGGTGTTCAGGCTGCCATGAGCAAGACAGGACATTGAACAAGTTGTGCCGTCTGACAAAACATGCTTCAAGTGCATGTGAACTGCAAAAAGAGTAAGCTTTGACAACAGGATTAGCTTCAAGCAGTTGTGATTAGTTTAGTAACATGTATACAAACAAATACTGGGTTGGACGAAGTGTTGGGAGTTGAGAAACTCCAATAAACAATTATATGCAAGGACAGAAATTCTTATGCAAGAAGGATGTCAAAATTTACTAAATAAAACAAAAGAGACAAACAAAGAGCTTTTTCACAGCTAGAATAATGTCATTACATAATGCACATACGCTTGCTAAATGATTTCAGTAAGGGTATTCACTGGAATATTGTTTTCATGCCAATACATGTTACTGCGTCGTGTCCAACTCCGGTCAACTCTGTTGATATCTCCCTCCAGAGCAAGCCTGACCACATGGTCAATACATGTTAGTGCAAACCATAATAATTGAAGACCCCCAGTTCTTCACTAACAAAGCTGACAAAGAAAAGGAGGAAAGAGAAAACTGAGACTTTAAGATCTCTTCTTTAGTGCAGAGAAAAAGCATGCTCAGCATAGTTTGTCAGGTGAACCAAAAGTAACCATGAGTTGAAAATAATTCCAGCAAGTCTCGGCCATATGACGTAGATTACTTGACAGGAAAAGGTCTACAACTTGAAAACCCAAACTCTCTCTCATGTGGAAGCTTTTGAACTTCAAAAGCTTCACCCACCACGTTTCACTTTCTATACACAGACCTGAAACTCAACTAAGGTGTTTACTGTGTTTTGTCCCAAGTTGCATTTACAACAAAATTTTGAGTAACTAGGATAGTAAAAATTATTTCGCTTTGTTCGTCACAATCAAAAACCTAATTTCAAGTTCCTTACAAGTTGTAAGCTACAAATACCTAACTCAATCATACCACCACGTACAACAGATTATTCAAGAAATGAGTGCTCTATTAAACTGATTTTATTTTCCATCTGGCTGCTTTGGTTTAACATTTAATCCCCTGAACCACAATGACATGAACATTGTCGAAAGCAAATAAATGGATACTCACTTGATTCCTTTGTCAGCAATAATTAATGATACATACTGATCTACAATAAATACTCCTAATTCATTTCCAAATTCTATCCTCCCTATCATGCAATTCTGTTCCCTTTCAGCTTTATCCCAATCGAGCTCCCAAGATGCATTAACTAGCACTCCTCTCCAATCTTGCTTTGCTAAAAAATTGATCAAAAAGCCACCCCCCCCCAAAAAAAGAAAAGAAAAAAACAAGAAGAAGAAGTTCATTGCTTGACTAAATCGTATCATCATTACTCTAGTTCCAAGAATTTATTATTTTCTTCAAAAACCTGTCTGCTGAGTTAGAAGTGGAATTTCTTATAACTGATTTTCCTCTAAGACATTCACAACTATCAAAATTCAAATAAATTAACTCATGATTACAACGTAATCTGCAAGCTCGCAATCGGAATTGATCGCTCGAGGTCAGATATCCGTTGGGAGGACTCGGGTTTTGGACCCGCTCCAGCTAATGCTACTGCCGATTCCATTTCTTTCTAGCACTGTTTTTGCGTTCGGGACACGCTGGCTACGATGCTACTGTGCGCATAGGCCTGAGCACGGGCCGAGCCCATTCTAATTTTTAATTTGACGCCCACTGCTACGGCCCGTAGTCAGGTAGGCCAGTTCCAGTTTCGATCTCGTTCATGTCCAATTCCAGTTCCAGTCCAGTTCTAATTTCAAATATGGTTACAATCTGATAATATAAAGTTTATTGAAATAAAAAACTATCGAAACTGTATAATTTAAAATTTAAAAGACTTCTTAGTTAAAAAAAAAAAATTCAAACTAACTTGATTTGTTAATATGATTTTGCTTTATCTGAAAATTGATTTAGTTCATTTATTTTTTACAATATTTAATTGCTTTGATTTGATCTAGTTTTGAAGGTTCAAAACTAAACTAACCAACATGTCGATTATGAAAAATTGGGAAGAAGACTATATAATGCTCGTGCTTTTTTTTTTCTTTTAATAATTGCAATTGAAATTATGTTTCACGCAAATAAAAATAAAGATATGAAATGACGTATGAATAATAATTCTGTTAATTACATAGTTTTACGTTGTACGTTTAAGTCATTATTGTGCTTTGATAAATTATATCCAGCTTTATTTCAGATTATTCAATATTACGACCACAAACTGGATTTTATATTATTGTACTTTAATTCGTGGAACTGGGGTGATTATGATACGAAATTTTTCTTCCTGAATTTTGGTTAATTCGCTCAATCGATTGCTATTTCAGTTCTATATGGAAAATTGATTCGATTTGTCCTGTTCCAAACTTCCAGTAATTAGATTTTGAGAAAATTAGCATAAAATTAACTCAACCCTCCCAACGACCATCCTTAACCACTGCCTATTTTTTGTTTTTTGTTTTTTTTTTTTTGGGGTGCGTATTATGTACATACATACTAACTTCTCGCCTAACAATTTTCTTTCATTTTATTTAATTCGAAAAATTCAAACGCAATAATATATTTTTCTTTGACTTTCTGTCTTGCATTTCAAGCTTGGCTGGCAGGTAAAGGAGTTGATTTCTCTTTTGCCAACAAGTCAACTCCTCGTAAGAATTGCAGATGTGGTCCAAGGAAAAAAAATAAAATAAAAAAAGCTGCTGTTCTTCGGGAAGTTAGGCTAAAGAGGGTTACTTTTCCATGAATTTGACTGGAAACTGATGGTTCCTGCACATCTCCGTTGTCTGAAACCACTAAAAAAATTGATGGGGTTGGCATAGATCTGTGGGATTTTACGTGCTGCACAATCTACCCAGCGGAGACTCCTCTTCCTAATACATTGAAAAAGAAGTTAATTAACCTTTTACGTTTGTGTTAATTATTGTATTATATCTTAAAATATTAAATTTATAAATTACTTTCTCTTTTAATGCGCACCGACCACACGTTTGAACGGTTCGGCTTTGACAGATTCTAACGTGGCGGAAATATGGGAATGGAAATTCTGAACCAAATGGAAAACCGCCGGCCGTCCCCATAGATTGGACAGCGGGAACCATTCCAATAAAGTAGAAAAATGTACGGAACCATTTACGTGGAGTAGCCAACACGCGTCGCACGTGATTGGCTTCTCCTCAGAAATGAAGTAAATCGTCTCGGTGAAACTGCTCCTCGCCCAAATATCTATTAGGACCCGATTTTGGATGCGTGTGATCGAATGGTGATCCTCTGTTTCTAGAAGGAAGGAAAGACGTTCCAACTCGGCTCTGTGCACCGGCGTTACAGAATATAGCTTCCAGCGACAATGGCGACACTTCTTTTGAACTTTGCAAGAATGAATGGAAAGGTTATAGTTTTACTTGCACTTGAAGCGCGTGCGAATACCACCCCAATGCGAACACAACAGCGTGGAGAGAGGCTGTCGGCGTAAATGCATCCAAAATAATTGAAAT
Source organism: Ceriops tagal (assembly GCA_021533255.1). Classification (NCBI taxonomy): domain Eukaryota; kingdom Viridiplantae; phylum Streptophyta; class Magnoliopsida; order Malpighiales; family Rhizophoraceae; genus Ceriops; species Ceriops tagal. The sequence goes on along the minus strand of CM038609.1, from coordinate 1,795,035 downwards.
AAGCAAAACATCTATGTTAAGACCAAACTCAATTATTTTTTCTTTTTTCTTTTTTCCCTTCTCTTAGATTATGTCAAGTTAAGAAAAGATAGAATTTTCTCAAAAAAAAAAAAACTGTAAAATGAATATTAAAAATATATGAATAATGCATGAGAAGATTGAAAAGAGGTTGAATTGTATGCAGAGAATAAAAATTACATGAATATCAAATTTTTAATAATTATACATGTTAAATTGAAAAATATATAATACATGTTAATTTTTTTTAATATAAATTTACTTTTATTTTATAATATAATTAATTCGAGACAAATTATTAAGTAAATAAAAATTAAATATAAATAAAATTATTTTACATAATTTAATTTTAATTTTGAGATTGACAATTTCATCTTGAGTTTTGGATTTTTTTTAATTTTAGTTTAATTTAAATTTTGATTTTGATTTGATTTTAAGTTTATCTCATTTTTTTAATTTATTTTTTAAAAAATAAAAATGCATTTTTTATTATTTTTGTTTTATAGAACCATTGCTTTTATTTATTAATGTTTACGACTGGCGATTTTTAATCAAGTTTTGATCAATTCAATGACTCTAGTCATACATAGATTAAGCTTTGATTCAATTTTGAAGGAAGTAAATCATGATCGAAGAAGAGCCTCATTTTGGGTTGAGCGCTTGTAAGAGTAACGTCTCAAATTCGCGTGGGACAAAGTAATGAGATTATTCTTAGAACTTCGAGAAACTTTGACGTTGGAAATCTACGAAGTTCCTTTTCCTGTTACTTGCCTTGGAAGCTTCCTCTCTGACATCAAATTTTCTCTTTTTCTTTTTTTGTCTCCTTAAATACCATAGCTTCCAGGGCCTCTGTGTGTAGCGAAAAACAAACAAACAAACAAACAAGTCTCCAAAAAATATCAAAATTGTCTTCGAATCTTCAGTTGAAGCCATGCAGAAGAGCGCTTCGTCTTCATCGCTGGGTCCAGGCGGGTTGGATATAGCTCAGGCCTTCTTCAGGCCCATTCGCAACACCGCTCCTCCTTCCCCCACCAAGCGCCACACCAAAATCTCCGTCATTGGCGCCGGCAACGTTGGCATGGCCATTGCCCAGACCATGCTCACCCAGGACTTGGCCGACGAGCTCGCTCTCGTCGACGCCAAGCCCGACAAGCTCCGCGGCGAAATGCTCGATCTCCAGCACGCCGCCGCTTTCCTCCCCCGCACCAAAATCCTCTCCTCCACCGACTACTCCGTCACCGTCGGGTCGGATCTCTGCATCGTCACCGCCGGTGCAAGGCAGAACCCCGGCGAGTCCAGGCTGAACTTGCTGAAGAGGAACGTCGCCTTGTTCGAGCGCATTGTTCCTCCGCTTGCGAAGTACTCGCCGGATTGCATTTTGTTGATCGTTTCCAATCCGGTGGATGTGTTGACTTACGTGGCGTGGAAGCTTTCCGGGTTTCCCTCTAATCGGGTTATCGGGTCGGGTACGAACCTGGACAGCTCGAGGTTTCGGTTCTTGATCGCGGATCATCTCGACGTCAACGCGCAGGACGTGCAGGTCAAAACGTGAAAATTGACTTCGAATTTTAAAATCAGCATATTATTTAATTGACATTTTCCCCTAATTTTGTGATTTTTTTACCAGAAAAAAAAATCAAGAAGACACAAAATTATAATTGATTCGTTTTTTTTATGCGAAATAAATAAATATAATAAATTAATATCACTCTATATCTATTTATAATATCTACTTATTAAAATTTCTTTTTTATTGATTTTATTATGTGAAAGTGTATTTTTGATATAAGAGTGACACATTCTACAAAAGTACAATCAAGATTGTTGCTAAAAATAAACGTGTCATCACAAATGTATAACCAAAAGATTATAATTGCATTTTTTGGACTTGCATCACTTCTTGCATGAAAATTCTGCGTCCACGTTAACGTTTTTCGGTTTTCATTTCAGGCCTATATTGTTGGCGAGCACGGTGACAGCTCAGTGGCACTTTGGTCGAGCATTAGTGTTGGGGGAGTCCCAATACTGAGCTTTTTGGAGAAACAGCAAATTGCTTACGAGAAGAAGATGCTAGAGAACATTCACAAAGCAGTCATAGAGAGTGCATATGAAGTGATTAGTCTCAAAGAATACACATCTTGGGCAATTGGGTACTCGGCGGCCAACTTGGCTCGTTCCATACTTAGAGACCAGAGGAAAGTTCACCCTGTTTCGGTCCTTGCAAGAGGGTTTCATGGCATTGAGTGCGGCGATGTGTTCTTGAGTTTGCCGGTGGCGCTGGGTAGAGGTGGGGTCTTGGGGGTCACCAATGTGCATTTGACGGATGAGGAGGCAGAGAAGCTGAGGGAATCGGCCAAGACCCTTCTGGAGCTCCAAAGCCAACTGGGGATTTGAAGGAGTTTACTCTGCAGGCCCAGCTTTCTTTATTGCTTATATTAACTTTTTGTTTTTTGAACGTCTGCTTATATTAATAACTATTATAACAATTGAAAGCCTTGCTTTTTTTTTTTATGTGAAATTGTTATTTTGTTTAGTATACAAAAATGTTACATGCACTCAAGTACTAAAATAAATGTGATTTCATGTTGTAAAGTATTATTATAACAATTGATTGTATATTTTAGTCTTTAAATGCATGAACACAATTAATAAAATAGTATAAGATTGCCATGTGTTTATCTCAATCCATTCACTTACATCCGTGTAATAAAGTTCATGATGAAACTTGCAATTTAGGACTTAATCATGATTGACAGAAATTATTGTACACGCAGCGATGGTGTGAAAACCTCAAAATTATTATTAATCTTTTTAATGTCAAATTGTATTAATGAATGAGAATCACTATTGTTTGCATTACATTAACAAGTAAAATAAATTATTGAATAAATAAAAAACACAAAAACTTCAAGCAAAAAACCCTAAATCACAAAAATAATAATGTATCTATGTTATTAAATTTGCATGATAGGTCTTATTTTATTTAGTTAAAATATCTATAAATTGATTCCTAAGGTAAAAGACAAAAAAATTTAGTTTTTAACTTTATTATAGATGTTATCAAGTACTAATAAAAGTTTCTAAGATCTTCTTTCTTTATGATTTATCCATACAATCGCAGTTTAAAAGTTATTTTCAATGATTAGTGAACATTTATATGAATTTGACTATTAAATTGAAAGATCAACTGCTTTTCTTATTGCAAGCAATTTGGTCTTAGTAACACTAGTAACTCCGATTGCCTTAGAGAATATGTAAATCACTTTTCATTGTTGCTACACAACATACTTCCTATATTTACCATCTCATCCACGTTAGTTATGGTAACATCTATAGTAAACTTATATGTACTCTTTAGTAGTAATGACTAACATATGTCTTGTGGGTGTTTCTTTTTTTATTTGACAGGACAAACATCTTTAAGATTTATTATGAATGCCTTAAGTATAAAGTTACATTGTGATTATTTTACCTTTGACCACCATTATAATTTGAACCAAATTATAAATTCTATCAATTAAAAATAATTTTACTTTTAAAAATGTTTTCATTTCTCCCTAGTTAAATAGATGATACTATCACATAAAATCTTATCAACTATATTTCCTTTAATGTTTAGCCTTAGCCCAATTCATACTATGTTTCCTATACATTTTTAATCAATTTCAAAACCACCAAAGAAACACCCTACCATCGTAAATATATACACCAAACTGCCAGCGTTTCAGGGCAATGATAAAACAAATAAATAGCTAATTTCTGCCTTACAATGTAGAGTGAGCGATCAAGGCTTCTAATAAGATGTAATCTCTTTGACTAATAGATAATCTATAATTAATTGTCATCAAAAAATCTCTGCCTTAGGTGGAGTTAGTCATTGTCATATACTCATTGTCCCACCCTCCATTAAACTACAAAAGCAATTTTGAAAGTCATAAAAAAATCTTACTAAGAACTGTCTATTAATCTCTCATCAATATATAAAATTATCTAACTTACCTATTGTTAGTTCATAGGTTGAAATAAGATTCATGAACTTGGTGTGTAGATTTTTTTTCTTAATCAAACAAACTTTGCTACCAACAAAAATTTCATATCTAATGATTATTTTTTTATCCACTAAAACTATTTACCAAGCTTTTTTTATTAATAAAAAAAAGCCTTGCAAATCAAATAATTAGTGTTGTCTCGCATATCCAAACTTGATTTCATAAATCCACTATCCCATCATCACTCATTAAATAACTGTAATAAGACTCAATCACTTTTGTATTCCTATCATCTTTTTGTCATGATGAGCATATACCCCTTTATACTAGATATATTTATGAGTATCGTGATAATCACTCTTATAACCATAGGTGACTTTTAACATATTTATGTTCAAAGACTTTGATTCAAAAACATTATTGGTAGTCTTTACCCTCTAGAGCTACTTTAATAGCAATCCTATATTGATATCTTAAAGGTTGTCAACATTCAATCCACTTCTTTTTTTTTTCTTTTTTGGTTAGCATACAAGACCCCATTTGACTTAGTGCATCCGTTTCCTACTATTTTCCATATGTTAGAGGAAGAATTGTTTGATCTTTTTGATCCACTTTTCTATACTTCTCGACATTCTAAATAATGACATAAAGTATATAGGCAACAATCTCAAATAGAACTTTTAGAGTACTCTTATTCAACCTTGAACAAAAATCATGTGTTCCACTTTACTAATCTAACTCTCCATTTTTAGAATTACCTAATCTTATAGGCTTTTAGCATATAGGTTTACATTTAACAAAAGTTCAAGATATTTTAATAACAATGAATTGACTCCACAACCCCAAAAGTTAGCCCACCATTGTATTTTCATCTCACAAGCCCTAACCTTATATAAGAATGTCTTCACAAGGTTAATTTTTAATTCTGTACAGTAGTGGAAGCAATAAAAGATCCTTTTATAATTCCTTATTGACTCATGTTTTGTTTTGCTAATGTTATTCTTGAGTCGTAAGAAACAAATAATTGTAAATGTGTTAATCTAATATCATCAAATAGTATAATTTTAATTAATTCCAACCTTGTAATGCTTTTAAAAAGTGAGTTAACATTCTCAATTACTAGGATAAATAAGAATGATGGTAAGAGATTCTCTTGCCTCAATTATCTTGTCATTGGGAATTATTGTGTCAGGTTGTCATAACGAGAACAAACAATATTGGTGTGGAGATGTATTTCAATATCCAAGGCCTCTATTAACTTTCAAAATTTATGTATCTTATCATTTTGGGCAGAAAAGTCTACTCAATAAAATTGTATACTTTCTTTAAAATTAATTTTGATAATTACGCTCTTAACAGTTCATCTTTTTATTACTTCAATAATTTTATTTGTTACTGTTAAGAATCTCACAAAATTAATATTAATTAATGGTCGGTTGGGAGTGAAGCATTTTCTATCCAACGAAACTAGAAGCATTTTACAAATACTATAGGCTTAATTATTTATTATAATATAACAAAGCTAAATGTCTAGGAATATACTTGCCAGTAAGCACCCCCGAAGGCCAACGCCTATACAGGTAATGAGAGGGGCGAATGTAAAACAAAAGTAGCTACATTGGGAAGCCAGCAGTCAGCATATAGCAACTTCATAGAATCGGTGTTGAAATCCTGTTGCAGCAGTCAACATACAGCAACTTGATAGAATCCGTCTATGCATTGAAACATTCAAGCGACAATTGCCAAGGAACTGGGAATCCCCAACTGGCCAAGTGGGCTAGCCCGATCGGTCTATGCATTGAAATATTCAAGCGACAATTGCCAAGGAACTGGGAATCCCCAAGTGGCCAAGTGGGCTAGCCCGATCGGTCTATGCATTGAAATATTCAAGCGACAATTGCCAGGGAACTGGGAATCCCCAAGTGGCCAAGTGTAAAATGAAAATGAATTGCTTGGTTTGTCCAAGTAGTCGTAAGTTTCTGTAGCTTGAGACGGTCGAGAGATCGAATCTCCCCACTCATTAAAAAAAACTCTTCCATCAGTCCCTCGGTGGCGTCTTTAAGACCTACATCAGCTAATCATTAACAATTTTCAAGTTAAAAGAAAACATGTAATGGCTTAATGGATGGAGACACAATTCTTTTTTGTGTTTTTTTTTTTGTTGGTGTTGCCTGAGATTCAAATTTAAAAATTTTTAATTTTAAAAATGACTTCACTGTTCATTGGGTGGAGACAATTCCTTTTTCCTCTAAGTCTACGGGCTCAGAATCAAGTAGGGTCTTGTTTGTTTTCTCAATCCCGGCAAACAAAAACAGGTGTAATAAAACGTGGCCATAGGTAATGGAAATTTCAAACCCGGTCAATATATATGGTATGGGGCATACACCAGTCCAACAAAAAAATATATATTGAAGCTTGTCTATTCTGCGAGTAGGATAGCTGCGGCCGATGCCCAGGTGGGCTCAAACCCATTAAGATGCCCAAATGAAACTGGAAAAATATGAACTAGAATTTCCAAGTACAACTGAGTGAGAAAAAATAATGAAACTTCGTATTAAGATAATATGTCTAGCATATGTTATATCTCATCATTACTTAATAATTTTTGTTAATAAAGCCCTTTCCTAAAATAGCTAAAATAAAAAAAAAATTCGGGAATGAAAAGGAAAATGCTAGATACATACTACTTTTTCCTTCATATGCAGGCAATATTGTTACCTTAGGTATCAAAGACAATTATTACTGGGCTCGCATGGGAATGAAAGGAAAAGTAACTTGTGTTTTGTAATTCCCGGAAGAAAACGAATGTGAAGATGTTACATAAACCTCAAATGCTACACCTAATAGCTATTCTTTAAACATTTTTTTTTAAAACTTGAATAGGCCTCGGCCACAAGGCTTGTAACAAAGTCTGTCCTGAATCCACAGTAAGGTAAATTCCTACTCGGTTCATTTCATCCCTGTTTTTGGGCAGGAGACGGCCCAATTGCATGAAGCAGGAATGTGTTTCTCATAAGTGAAGAGTCTTTCCTCTTGCGTGTGACCTTTTGATTAATGAAATTGAGAATTGCTCCATATTGTTACTATTGAGACATAAGTTAACAAATTATAGTACCATACCAGGATTGGCCCCAATGTAAGATTTGGGACATGTCTCAAATTTCAAAAAAAAAAATAAAAAATAAAAACCTGGTAAACAGTTCCTCTGATCAGAAGGGACACATGGAATCTTGTAAGATGCCCACGTGCCATGTCTGGCTGATCACAGTTTTTAAACGTTGAAAAATAAATATATTTTAAAAAATTTATATTCTAAGTAAAAATAAATGAGAAATTTTATTTTATTTGTTTGTAAAACTATATTTATTTTACACTTTATGAAATAAAATGACTTAAAAAAAGATTTTGTCTATGAAAAAAATGACTTAAATCCAAAATTTATAACGAGACCTTTCAAACTATAACATGCTGCATTCAAACATATTATATAATAATTATTATTATTTTTAAAAACAGTACTAAAAATGTTTCATATATTTTATCATTCATGTTTAATTTAATTTTATTTGTATTGATGCTCTGTATATTTTATTAAATTTTCAGTACTAAATTTCCTAATGGGATAAAATTTTCAATTCCCATTTAAGTTTTAAAGCTAATGGACAATATCAGTAGTGGGTAATCACTGTTCACATTCGTGTTTGATGGCAAAATGAGGGTAATTTGTATGTTTTCGGCGTTCTAAAGCATAGCAACTTATATGTATAGTCTTCCATCAAGTTTTTAGTCATGTTAATGAGTAATGGAGTTTGAGTACATTGATCCAAGCTGGCAGAGTTTTTGCAGCAACAATATTATTGATTTGTATAGACTCAGCCTGCATTTTTTTTTGTGCCGATATAATTCATAACTGTATTTGATCATTTGCATCTGTTTGCATCACAATGCAATCACAATTGAGACGCGAAATCTGGGTGGTCAAATTTTCTCAGCCAGATATCAACAGTTCATTTGGTCTACCGCTCCATGAATCCATTCAAAGCAACCCCTTGCTTTTCCATGGTGTTACTTACTTGTAGTTTTTTTTAAATTTTTTTTTTCTATAAATAGTATTACTTGTAGTTAAATTGAGAGTTAGCAAGACTGAACTTAGAAAAGACAGAATTTTGGGGTGCATATGGGGGCTTAATTTTTTTTTTCTTCGCCAAAAAGAAAAGGAAATATCTAAAAGACGAACCTATAGGTCTAGACGCGTTCAAATTGGAAGGCAGGACCGCCCTAATAATTCAGCAAATGTGTGTAATTGTACATTATTCTCTCAAGCGTGGACTTCCAAATTAGAAAATGAACCACTGGAGAAAAATCATGGCAATGAAAGGTTGTTTTGCATGTCTGATAGAGAAGTGACAACTAATAAAAAAAAAGGAAAGCACCAAAGTCCAAAGTCCACAATCTCAAAAGGAACCGGATCCTCCGTGCTGCAATGCCAGCTTGTGCCTGACATGGGCTTTCATTTCAACATTTTTGAAAGCCATTGAGAGCTTGGTCTCCATGTATAAAAACCCTTAACCCAATTCTCCATTTGCATCACTCAAATCCTCTCTTAAACCCAAACAGCTTATAATTCGAAATATGGCATCAAGATCACTAGCCTCAACTGCCCTTTTCCTCTCCCTAAACCTCCTGTTCTTCACTCTGTTGAGCTCCACTTATTGCCCACCACCGTCAATGTCAAAACCCCACAAGCCTCACCCATCACCATCTCCATCTAAAGGTACTTGCCGTAGGGACACCATTAAACTGGGTGTATGTGCAAATTTACTGAATGATCTGCTGCACCTTGTTGTTGGCGCCCCACCAAAGGCCCCATGCTGCAGCCTTCTTGAGGGTCTTGCTGATCTCGAAGCCGCTGTTTGCCTTTGCACTGCCATCAATGCTAATATCTTGGGCATTAAACTTAATGTTCCAGTTTCGTTAAGCTTGCTGCTTAACCATTGCGGCAAGCGCGTCCCAAAAGGATTCCAGTGTGCATAAACACGGTTTAATCATCACTCTACATGTTTTGCATTTAGCCTCCTCCTTGTGTGTCTCGAATTGCCGTAAAGTATGAGATCAATAATTTATGTTTTGTTGGGTAATTGTAACGCTTCTTGCCTTCTTCCTAATCATTAGTAATTCTCTATTTTAGGTTCGCTTCTATTGAATTTGAGCGGATTGATCATTCTCTTGTAATAAATTAAGATATCTCATCCGGTGCTCCCTTTAATCAAGCGCTTCCCACTGAATTTGTGCAGTTCCCACCAAGCAATTTTAGTTTTCCAACTAAATCCAAAATTCTTACATATAATTCATATATACTATCAAATAACCTCTTAAAACCTTACACCTATATAAAAATTCAAAGTTATAAGTGAAAAAGTTTATACGTTATAAATCATGTAAAAAGATATTATAAGTAATGCAGCTTATTAATATTTAAACGATGTGAAATTATATAACCCTTAACATAGACATTGTGTTCTGGTGTTGCACATGGACGAAGAACTTTATCGATTAACCATTTGTAAATCACCAACAAAAAATGCGCACAAAAGTGTGCTGAATGGAGTATCGAAGATGAGGTCTTCCTCTTAATTTTCTTGTTACATGACATGTATATCATGGGGGGATTCCCACTATCCCTGACCCCAGTTTCTTAAATGAAGTGAACTTAAATATGTCAAATTTCAGCTGGAGTTTGTTGGCCTGCATCCCTAATCTCTTGGGAGTTTGGCATATCTCTGCTAATGGGATCGAATGATGTAGATATGCTACTAAACCCAAGTGACGGTGGCGCGTTTCCAACTGGTGTTTTCTTTGGAGTACTTATGAAATTATGTTAAGATGATTCTTTTTGTTTTTTTGTTTTTTTATTGATAAGTTCTTTCGAGATGATTCTAACTAAAATGATTCGGACCTAAAGAGAAAAATGCTAAGATTTCTGAATTCACAAAGCATGAAAAGTATGTAAGTGGGGTGCACAATTGACTTCAGCAATTTTCGTGCTTCCTAGTTTCAAGAATCATGCTCAGATCGTATAGGGGTTCCAGTTGGAAAAGAATTCCAGAAATATACGTCAGTTGAAGTGAAAATATCCCGAAAATTTGTTTCAGCACCGAAAAAAAGAATAACATTTTCAAGGATTTTTCTTTTGAATATACGAAAGATACGCGTCTAATCAAGTTGAGTTGAGAGAATATATATATATATATATATATCTACACACACGGAAAATCTAAGTCGCAAAACTTAAAAGTGACATATGGCGGCCACACATATAAACTTTGGTGGAAGAATGCTATAAAACATACATCTTTTTTGAAAGACGAATCCTCTAAAATATTATGAAAAAATAAAAATCAAAAGTGGATACATTGCTTTGTTTCCCTCATGATTTGTGTCTCGTGTTTTCTTTTATGTTGTTATATAGTAGTGCTCAAAAAATATATTTTCTTCATACAATGTGCATAAAAAAATTTCAAAAAATTTACTAATAAAAATAAATAATGTCGTATAAAAAGAGATATAAGTTACCCAAAGTTAAAAATTAAACATCTTTAGACTAAGGGTGCATGCAGACACACTGTAAGATTTTCAAACCCTGTTTTATGATTAACCTACGCTTATGTCTGACCTGTTATTTAAATTTAGAATTTTGCTTTTATTATTTATTATCTATATCATCTAAGTGTATCGATATACAGTGATCATCTAAGTGTATAAATGTCCGCTCTCTCCTTCTTACACATCCACATTATGTTTTGAATTTATATATGCTAATCTTTTTTTTTTTTTTCATAAAAAAAGAATCAACCGCGGAGCTCAAAAAACTTTTGCAAGAATATTAAAGTGGACCCTCAAAGGACGATATAAAACAACATTCATTGCATTTCCCTGCACGCTACCTCAAAATCTGCTCCAAACACTATTATGATGGCAAAGTGACCACTCCCCCGTATGCCAACAAGAAAAAAAAAAAAAAAAAAAAACAATGACTATCCAGGCAGCAACATGTTCAAATAATGCCAACGAGGTTCAGGGATAACGTCCGGGCAGCTCCAATTGAGAATTTCTATTTTTCTTTTTTGCAGTTAATTAAAGAGTAGGAGTGTTTTTTTTTTTTTCCTTAAATCATTCTTTCGCCAATTAAAGCTAAATATACAGTTTTTTTTTTTAAAAAAAATTATGTAATGTTAATCATTTGCCCTGTAAGACAATAAATAGTCACTGACAATAACTACAGAAAATGTAAATAAAACAATTTCACGAGTAATACTGCAATAGTCGATACATCATTGCTTGCAAGTAATAAAGCGCCCATTAAGAGGGGCCGTCCATTATAATACTCTTTCTTTTTCCCTTTTTTTAATGAATCAAATTAAGGAGAGAAACCAACAATTAATAGTACAGTCCAGGAAAAAAAAAATAAATCGGGCAATCCCAAAATGCAGAAGACTGCCAACTGGATTGAAGCAAAGATCAAGGCTATTAGAATGCCTTTGTTTTGCTAGTCCATCACCTATACAATTGGAACTTCTCTTTTGAGATATTTGAATTAAAACACTTTGTAGGAATTTGAGGGATCTGTGATTCTAACGCACTTAAACTCCCAATCTATGCTATTAGGTAAATATCGATCCATGGAAGGCGATTGTTGGGACCACGTTAGTTGTGGAGAGTGATTTTAAAGTTGCTATCTGGTGGATGAAAAATCTAAGGGATAGACCATAACAACATGCGTTCAATTTTCAATCGTATTATGAACAAGACGAGAGCGGATGTTGCTTTTGTATTTAGATGTAGAATGACCAACAATTTTATTGATGCTCCAGCGAAGATGGGACTATTAGAACATCAGATTTAGTTTCGTGGTTGTGAATATAGGGTTTTAGTGGGTGGTATGGATTGTACTGCTTTTCAGGCGTTATGTTGAATAGAATTTTGCTGTCCAAAAAAAAAAAAAAAAGTGGGGTAAAGGCCACTAAGATATATCTTAGTATGACTCTGTTTTTAAAATTGAAAATTTTGAGTTCAAATTTTAATTAAAAAATAAAAAAGATTAAGTATTAAATATAAAGTTCGAATCACAATTTGAAATGATTAAAAGTAAAAAAAAAAAAAAAAAGACGGGGGGGGGGGGTATTACCGATCCATCTCCATGGCCACGAGGCGCAAGTGATCAAATCAAGAAAATCAACTAATAAAATTACAACTCAATTGTAGGCTTTCCGCTTGAATCCAGGATTTCATTAGGAAAATGACATACGGATGCAAGAGAATAGGAAGGACAGATCGAGCCTCTGATACTACAAGTAGAAAATCAAAATAAATTTGAACTCTAATAAACACAAGAATTTCTTTTCCCACATATTGCACCAATACCAAGATCCCATATTCATACACCCATCTGTTGTGATTTTTTTTCTTTTTAAATAGCAAGATGCAATTTTATTAATCGAGAAGGCAACGCATGTTCCAAGGAGAGGCACGATACCCGCCCTCCTTTTTTTTATTCTTTTATGAGTCGAGTCAAGTTTTATTAAGAAAATTAAGAGTCAATACAATACAATACTGAACACCGATTAACACATAGATACCACAAAAAATGCATCACCTCAATGCCCAAAAAAGCATCACATCTAGCAAAATCAAGTGAAAAATCCAGCAGCTGTATCCTGCAACCTGAAAAAACCAACCAGAAAAGTGTCAGACCAAGCAGAATCCAAAACACCAGCACCCAACATGATGGCATAAATTTACCCTTCTTTTAGCCAGTTTCCTAACCCCTGAAACTAAGATTATAAATTAACCTTTCCAGCTGTCTCTTCTTCGGCAATATATACATGACACTTACTAACTCCAGACATAGAATAAATAAAGGAAAATAAAAAAAAAAAGAAAAAGGCCAAAACCAAATTTATTGGCATAAACACACCACCGACTACACAAATCCACAAACTTTGAGCACACAACTCATGATCACCGTACACTTAGTTTTCATTTAGAGCACTTAGCTCCCCAACGCGAGCACATGGTTCTCCCGCAACATTATTACTCACACAGCTTTGACCACAACGATACGCACACAATTTTGACCATGAGACTGCCACAATCATAGCTCTAACCACAATACTGTCAGTCCCACAGTTTTGACCCTAATGCTGCTATATACAAAGCCTTGGGCAGGATGCTGCTACATACATATTTAATTCACAACTAACTTTGATTAGAGCGTTCACATACTTTTATGTGGTGCTCTTAACACGCTTGGTTGGTATTTTTTATACGTTCACCAGATTGATGTTTTAGACAGACAAAATAAAAATGCCCTAGTTGTTATTTATAGGCAACCACTTAATTAAATCCAAAATCTACTAATACATGACTGGCCTATTTTTTAACTAGAATATTGACAAATTAACCGAACCTAATTTATTTCCTACAAAGCAGTAATATATATATCTTAAACAGGATTAGGTCGATACTAGACTATTTTGTTTCGTGAACTTTTGTTTCTTCAAAAGAGAAAAATAGCTAAATAGTATAACTCTACTGTTTTGTTTTTCAAATGTGAAGTAAATGACCTAGATATGATGACCCCTAAGATGAAATGTCATACTGTCGAGGATACAGTAGGAGCTCAATTCTTAATTTGCTCCAAAACAAAATAGCTACCGGAATTCACATGTTTACTTCGTGCAGTGAACTCCCGAAATAATGCACTGCCTGCTTCAAAACTCGAGCCTCTACCTAGTTGAATTCAGACGGTCATCACCCACCACCGCAGATTATTGAGGAAAGGACAGAAGGGAAGACCCCATATGTATGTGCCTCAATATAAAGAATTCCATTATAAGGATAGAAGTAAATGAAGACGGTGAGTACATGCTCACACCAAATAATCAAAATTATTATATATTAAAAGACATATTAATTATAATTGGTGATTATAATTATACGTTTGTAGACTTATGTCCACTCATATTTATTCTCCATCCCTCTAATTTTTTAGTTATGTATCATGTCAAGGACAGACCCCCAAAAAAAAATGGAGAGAGAAGAAATAACTAATCATAATCGCATGCAAATTGAGATAATATACGCAGCAAAAAATGACAAAGAAAGAGCTAAAGCGATTAGGATCGAGAAGGACTTATGAAATAAAAGAATATGTATGGGAAATTAAACAAACCAAACAAGGATATAGAGGCCTCTGTCAGACTGACTTTGGGTTCTGTAATACTGAATAATGAAACAAAGGTTCACGGATTGATCTGATCTACAGTCACGGATCGGTCATTGAAGTTTGCAAAAGCCCAAAATGGTTCCAAGACCTCCAGTTTTATTTTTCTATAAGCTTCTTGAATATCTATATCTAGTAGTTCATGTATTATTTATTTCATGCATTCAACTTGGTTTTAGTAGTAGTAATTGTCCTAGAATCTACCACGGGTTGTTCATAAAATTCAGCTATATATATACATTCCTAAGTTTCCCATCTCCAAAACCCTCCAAGCAAACACAAAGGAACCCTAAGCATGGGTTCTTCTAAGGTTGTAGCCGTGTTTTTGATAGTCGTGTTTCTTATGTTGATATCA
>CM038609.1:1710566-1780381 GCA_021533255.1 Ceriops tagal | reverse complement strand
GGCGCCTGTGTTGATGTGCTAGGAGGTTTGGTGCACATAGGGTTGGGGAACCCAGTTGAGAATGTTTGCTGCCCGGTAATTAAAGGACTGCTGGAGCTTGAAGCGGCTATCTGCCTTTGCACCACTATAAGACTTAAGCTTCTTAATCTCAATATCTTCATTCCTCTTGCCCTACAAGCCCTAATCACTTGTGGAAAGACCCCTCCTCCTGGTTTTGTATGTCCTCCTCTTTAAGAAATGTAATTTCCACGTTAAGCTGATTCATGGGTCGCAAATTTAAAATCTCTCTTTTATTTATTTGGTGCTCAGTCTAGGGCTCTTTAAAATCTCTCTTTTATTTTGAATCATTGATGTCCACTCAATGCACTTAATAAGCTTGCCTTTAGTTCCTTCCTGCTTACTCCCCTTCCTTGCTTACTACTTCTTGTAACTTTTAATTGTTTTCATTAATAAAATGCAACTGCTCAAAGAAAAAACTAAAATAAAAAAGAAAATCTAGCTTTCTGGTTTTCTTTGGTTGTATTAACTCGGATTGTGCTGGTATATGATGAGAGGGAATGTGGAGTTGCATTTATTAGTGTCTTCTTTGTTTAGCTGTCTTCACATCTTCCTCACTCTCTCAGCCGTGCGTACGTGTAAGTACATTCCTATCTAAGTAACACATGACATCTGACAGCTCACAGCCACAATCTTGTATATTTCATGCAGATTTGAAATTTCTATCATTTATTCTAATGATGCACATAAAGACTGAATCTATATATATATATATATATAGATACCTTGATTTTTAATTGTACGGGTAGACTTGATTCAAGAATTTGGAAACATACTTGGCTTATTGTCAGTTATCAGAGACAAAATGTAAAGGGAAAAAACATTTTCCTGATTATGAAGGAACAAAAATTGTCCTGAGATGACCTCTTAATGGACAAAGAAAAGAAAAAAGGTCCTAAGATCACGAGGCAACCACTTGACCGAGATCTTATACATTGCATGACCAGATTTTCTTCCTCTTTGACGCACCAAAAATGAAGAAATTATCTATATGTAAAGAATTTTCCTGTCAGTAATTATGGAGCTGGCCCCCTTCATGCCAAGCATGGAAGGGATAGAAATTTAGAATCAAATCGCGTTTTTTTTTTTCCGAGGGCATCCATGTTCATCAACAAAGCTTGAGAAGCGAATTTTACAAACACGGGATAAGCAAGGGGGGCTGTCACCTACAGCAGGCACGTCTGACAAGCAAACAGAACAGTATACCCAACACACTGCATAATTAATCCATAGAAACTGAGGAAACCCACTTGACTCGGTATGAAGATAGCGAATTGAGAATTGAATTGAGGGAGTGCTGCGACGGAAATTGATCTTCTTGAATAATGATCAACAAGCAATAATGATTAAGCTTCATTAAGTCCAGCACAAAGGACAGAAAGGACATATGGCATCTCTTCTTTTCATCGTAATTACAAAACGATGTCAAAGCTAAGTAAGAGGCTGTTTAAGGTTATATACCGCTTGGAGTCATTTATAATTCCTCTTTTTCTATTTTCAGGTTGGTCGGATTTGGATTTGAAGTTGTTTTACAGTTGGTTAATTTTTTAGCAATGCCTTAAAATCTCGTATCCACCTAATATTTTTAAGTAGTGAATTTGATACAAACTATCAATAATGTCAAATCTTTGTAATTTATCAATGTGAGATTTGTACTCCAAACACATACATGCTACGCTGGGTAAGTTGAACTCATGCACTGGATCCCAATACATAGATTGAACTTACCACTTAGTGTAGATAAGGAAGTGAAAATCAAGATTTATTATTATTATTATTATTATTTTGTCTATCAAGAGGTCTTTTAGACTATATGAGATATATGATGAGATTAATTCTTCCTATTTCATAGATATCCCATCCACTTTACTAAGATGAGGATAAAAATCTATATTTTTAATCACTGCAATATATTTAAGGAATAGTAAAAATCACGTTTTAATACTATATCAACTTAAATATATATATCCATTGTGCATGTACTTGGAATATGGGCTATAAGAAAACGGCCTTTGAGTTCCACTGCCTCATCATTACAGTTAGGTACGCTGAATGAAAGATCGATACAGGCCCATTACTTAAAGTAATTTGGGATAGTATTTAAAGATGGACTCTGGATAATTAGATCTAAGCCAGTTTAATTACAGACAGCATCAGTGCAGGAAGCATTAATTGAAAATTCAAAATCCAATCGCCTCCTTATTTATGGCATGTTTAATTATAATCGTAGTCATCGTCTGGAGTTCGAGTAATTATCATGCAGATCCCCTATAATCTAAAATGATCATCTTATATTATGCCCTCCACAGCAGAGAATTATATTACAAAATGGGTCTTTTCATACCACATGCAATAAAAGCACATTCAACAAGTTATGGTTAATATCTTTGAACTCTAAGGATGTTTGTAAGTGGAAATTAAGCGCATAGAAACAATTTATTTATTTATTTTGTTTATTAAGAAATCTAAATCTTCTAGGTCCTAAACTATATGGAGGGATGCCTTTTTCTATTTATATACCCCTATGAAAATTTAAAATCTTATAAATAAAAATTTATATTTTTAATTATTGAAACTTCCTCGAGCACCAATTTCTTTTGTTTGCTGCATGAAGATTGAATATTAGTTGGAAAAGTTTAGTCACGGACTGGGCTGTCTGTGGTTGTTAGATGGAATTAAAGTGCCATGGGCCCATCGAGGAGACGAAAATGGATTTTTTTTTTATTTTTGTCAAATAATAACAAAAGGTAGTGTGTCCTAACACTCGACCGGCACATTACCGCCTCAATCTTTGCGATCAGTCCGAAATAAAAACGACCTTATTTTTCTTGCTTGATTCAGACAGGCCATGTAATCAATCATCTGGCATTTTAATTAGAGGACCAACTTGCCAAGTTGTTGTCTGCCCATTGGAATATGTCAATCTCATCTAACCTGTTGAAAATACTAGTATGAGATATGAAATTACTTGTTAATTGATTTTATCTATTTTTTGGGATAAATTAAGGTCATATTCATTAAAAAGGAATAGGGAGCACAATTTTTTTTTTTGAAAGATAAAATGATATTAATATTAATTTTTTTTTTATAGAAATATGTTTGAAGTGATGGATTCAACACACTAGAAGGTAGCTTTATACAAAAGAATTGATAGCTTCCATCACTTTATAATAAAAGATGACGTCCAACTTCATAAGAAATTCAATTTACAAAAATATTCTCTTCTTAAAGTAGTAGTCAAATATTTTCACTAATTTATTGGATTCCCAACAATTAACTGAAAATTTATATTCATACAAAAAAATTAACGTGCTTATTCGATACTTATTTCATCGTTCTATTTATAAAAAAGATACATTCTCGTGGTATATTGTATCAATATTCTATGACATCAATGTTAATATTAAAAACCAAGGTTTCCTTTCCCTTTCGAACTATGGGAGAGCACAAAATTACAAGCCCTTGAAGTCCTACTGCAGACCGTACAACCACCCCGCAAAATAGAATAACAAGTTGTCAAAAACATCCGGAGGCCATGCAGCTATTCCGACAATAAATCCATGGAGCAGGACGATACTAGTGGAGACTTTAGAGCACCCACGGCAATCAGAACAAGAAGTACCCCTCTCCCCTGCACAGCAAAGACAACTTGGCAACAAGCGTCCCTCCTAAAGCAGAAGAAAGACACCCTTGATTTTATCTACAAAATATTTTTTTTTTTGTACTACTAGCCCAATGATAAAGTGGTAGACATGTGATGGAGGCTAATGACGACGAAGAATTATGGTTGTTGCAATCAAATCATGGAACAATAATAATTATCAATTTGATTCTTTTACTACTTAGCTAAATCTCTAGCTGGCTGTCAAAATGGTACCATGAATGTGGCCTTACAACTTTTCTCATAGGTTACAGCCCCAATACAAAACACGATATTGTATGTGAGTATGAAGTCAAGATAAATTCACCACTAGGCCAGTAAAAATTCGATTTTATTGTCGTGTGTTACTACCTTTCAATTTGTCTTGTTAAATTCGGTATCATTCGCAAAATTATAGTTGTCGTTCTACCATTGTTTTTGGAATGTTAGCGTCATATCGGTAAGCTTACTTTGACAATTTTGCGAACGATACTAATTGTAATTGGATGAACTGGAAACATAGTGATTCACAACGATCAAAGTAAATCATTACTTAGCCACTGGGGAACTTATCCCTTATACATTCTCTGCTACGTTGTCTTTCATTTTTTTTTTCTCGCTGTTTTTTGGTCTTCCTTTTTTCACAAATTCTTTATTCCTTGGCTTCCCGAACATGATGAAAACTACAGGAATTTTACATATAATTTCTCATCAAACTTTGAAATTGGGGGTTATCGGCAATATTGCATTTACTTCACCAGTAATTATGTAATCGCAATTAATGTGATTGCGATTGTAGCTAATGCAATGTTTTAGTAATTGCATACCCTAATCTAAAAGACCCATCACAAATAATATACAAGTTCTGACTGCCTTGCAATAAACGAGTGAAATCAACGTCACATTCCATGACAGTAGTTGTCATAACAAAAACGTAGCTTATTCAGTGTCAATGGCATAAATCCATCACAAACTAGAATAACAAACAGAGGAAACAGGCAATAGCCATGCCACTTCAGACACATAACACACAATATGGAAAACTTGAATGAATAATTGCATGCTCACAGAAAACTAAGGAATGGAAGAGAAAAGACATATGGGACGTTTGGTTTAGTTGCACACGAAGCCTCTGGGGACTCTCCTACTGCAGACATTGAGAAGCAAGCTTAAAGAAAGTGGGATGTTGAGGTTGATGCCCAAGATGTTGGCTCTGATGGCAGTGCAAAGGCAGATCGCGGCCTCGAGATCGACAAGGCCTTGGATGAGTGAGCAGCAAGGTTGTACTGGAGGTGTACCAATAGTAATGTTAAGCAATGAACCCAAAACATCTGCGCAAATACCAAGTTTAAGAGCATCCCTTGGACAAGCTCCCCCAGAAGTCCCTGGCCCTCCTCCTGGCCTTCCTCCGGGCCCTCCTCCTGGCCTTCCTCCGGGCCCTCCTCCTGGCCCTCCTCCTGGCCTTCCTCCCGGCCCTCCTCCTGGCCTTCCTCCCGGCCCTCCTCCTGGCCTAGGAGAAGGACAACCCCCACATGCAGCAGCAGCTAGGTTAAAGAAGAGGAGGTTCAAAGCTAGAAAGAGAGCAAGTGAAGTTGTTCTTTTGCTCGAAGTCATTTCTGAAACTACAGAAAAGTATACCAGAGTTGTAAGATTATAACTGCTTTGCTAACAGCAGCTATAGAAGAGGGAGTGCTCTTTTGGGGTGTGAAGTGATGGGGAGGGAGGATGGTTTATACAGCTCAAGGAGGATGAGAGAGGTTGGTGGGCCCATTTTAACAGGAAATAAGTGAGAAAAGAAGGAATAAGTCTGAGCGTCCATTTGTGTGCTCTTGGGCTTACAGCTGGCAGCACGCAGGCAAGAGTTATAGGAAAAGACTTGCAAGCTTGTGAGGTTGGGATTTGCAATTTGCCATGTTCCTTTCCACGGCAAAATCAACATCTATGATTCTACGGATCTATCTAGCCAGGCAGCTCGTATAAATTTTGACTCACTGCACCGCATTCAATCCTACAATTATGCGCGGCTGTAGAATATAAGTACAAGAAGTGCTTTGAATACTTTCATGACAATGCTTAGGGACAATTATGGTGTTTGAAATCTTCAACCAGTAAGTTGGAGGTCTCAACTTTAAATTTCGCTAAATGAGAAATTAATTTAACATTGTATAATTTACAATCTAATAAGTCTTTTAATAAATATATTGTTATAATAAGAAAGATAAGACCCCATGATTCTATATGCTTATATGATGCTAGTGGTGACATTATTTTCATGGCTCACACAGCATTCCTTGCTGTACTTCTGCTTTGGTTAGAAAACAAACATGGTAAAATTGCATTTCGTTGATGTCATAAATGTATGCCACACACGCATACACACACATTCTTCCTCAAAATGTCCTATGCCATAGATCTAACGTTTGCTCGTAGAAATGTTTGATCCTTTAGCAATTAGATCACTTAGCTATAATGTTGTGAAGGATTAAACACTTACTGGACAATACTTAACGAGCCAATATATATATATATATATATTTTACAATAACTTCATGATATTATTGTACAGTTGTACAATAATACACATCGAAGCTATGCAAAAAAATTATTATTGTTCTACGTCTTAAAGGAAAATGTTTGATCTTAAACAAACTCAAGTTTCAAACAAAAATATAAGAATACAAACTCCCATCACATATAAAAAATTTAAGAAAACTTATCTCATAATTATTTATCAAATTCACATAATAAAATTTATATGTATGACTCTTTTCTACTTTTATTATTGTATCTGAAAAAAAAAATGCTTATATAATCAGAAAACAAAAAGAAATTTAGTTTTTTGTTCTATCACTAATATCCCTAAATATTGATATAAAATTCTAACGTTTTCTAATATTGTTATTTAACCATGACAACGAGCGAATATTTATATGATTTAAATTATTATTATTATTATTATTATAGGTAAAGATATTATTTTAAGGCTCCATTGATTTTAAATTTGGGTCATGGTAACTTCATCAATTAATATTAATTTTTGGTAAAGGACTAGTACTTTATCACCTATAAAAATTTATCCACCTGTCTACTCAAAACATTTTGGGCGATCAAGTTCATACTCGAAGCAGTCGGAACATATACTTCTCATTAAATAAACAAACCAATATTTTTAACCTCTTTATTTTGTTATATTTTCTCATTATATTCTCTATTTTCTCTAAATTTTTTACGAAAAAATTAATCCATATTTTTATTTTAGTTTCTCTCTTTTCATGTCTAATCTCCTGCCTTAAGTCTGTCTTTTCTCCTCACATTCTTGCTCTTCTATCATCGTTGTTTTTTACTTGCTCTTCACTTTCCACCTCTTCACTCTCTAAAGTTTCTCTTTTCATTTTGCATTTTCTCCTTTTACTTTCATTTTTTTTTTTTAATTTCTCTACTCTCCCTTGTCTCTCTATACTTCTCTTTTTATTGTCTCCCCTATCTAACTTTGTGAATTTTTCTCTCTATATTTCCTCTAATCTCTCTCCACACGTTTTCTACTTTCTTCTCTCTCTACATTTGTTTCTTTATATAATAGTTAAATAAAATAATATTGAAATAAAAAGTTATCGATGGAAAATAACAAAAGTAAACAACAAAAAAAAATTATTAAAAAAAACAAAGTAGAAAAATAACAACAAAAAACCAACAATAACCAAAGGTACACCCATAACAAAAGGGAAAAATATTAAGGAGAAGGCAAATTTATAACCCGACGAAAAGAAATGCAAAGGACTTAAGTGTAAAACAAAGGATTTTTTGTTTTTTATTTTTTTTGGGGGGTGTTGGTACCAGAATAATTATATTTGACTTTGTCCGCTTATCTGCGGCCAATGTGGTGATGGGACCTTTCGCCTTGGCGTTTGTTGAAGTGTGTTGCTTCCGCCAAAGGGAAGCATTGTTTGCGCTATACGAAAGCGTCACGGGGCACCTCTAGAAAACCACCAAAGAATTATTTGAAATTTTTAGTCTAAAGAATTGTCGGGATTTGTTAATTTTTTCTTCTTTTCACACATTGTAAATTTCCCCTCTTAAGTCAACATCAACATCAACCGCGTAACAAACACAGTACAAATCTCAATTGCTTTAGTATTATAAGACCAGGTAGCACGAGGTTAATTACTAATGAATTTCATTATGATTTACGTCTGTTCCGTATTGATAAAAACAATTTGACTTAATATAACGTATACCAACTAATACATGATATTATTTGCTTATAATACTGAAAAAAAAAATTATTTTTTTCGCCAATTCAAGGCCATTACAAGATTGCTTGATTACATTTTACTGTATAGTTGGTTGATCCAAGTGCTTAAGCAAGTCAAGCACGATATATCCTGATTAGCTTGTGGGCACTAACCAGAAACTACCGCATATGATTAGGTAGTTCTTTTTGTTTTCTAGTAAAAAGCTCGTTCTTACAAATTCAGAGCTTACCACAGCAGGAGGGGACACATCATTGTGTTGACATCTAACCAATCGGAAATTAGAGCTCCTCCACAAGTGTGCTGTCCAACTTTATCCGATTGGTTCCTTCGAAAGTGTTACCAAGAAAAATGAAAGAGAGGCGAGAAAATTGTTTGGTCATTTGGTGCAATCCACAGTATATGAAGCTTCTTCCTCAGATTCCATTGGGTGAGCACAGGGTAGTGAGTTCTGTAATTAGATATCCATCTTTTATCTATTTACATAAATTAGTGACAATTCCGAATTGTGATTCAAGTGGGAGGGGGGGGGGAACGTTGTGGCATTTTACAAACATGAAACAGCCACAGCACGTACTTGGCGATTTGATGTTCTCTATTTTTTTTATTTATTTATTTTATTTTTACAATGCAAAGCACCAGCGTACCAATGATTGCTCCAGTTTGGTTTTAGTTAAATAACCGAATAAGATAAATAAATTAAAGAAAACCATTTCCTTGCCATTTATTATTTTTATTCAATTATACTCGTTTATTTTTTATTTTAAATTTATTTAATATATTAATTTTATTAATTAAATTTATTTTTTTATTGAATATTTTCTATTAATTACAATCATTTGACAATTATCCGCACCAAGCGTAAGACTTGAATATTCTTCTTATTGTCATGTCATTAAATTTATTAATTTAATATAAATTTTAATTTAAAAATAAATAAATAAATAAATAAAATTTTTAAATACTATAAAATTAAAAAAATTAAAATTTATATCAAATCAACAAATTTAATAATTTGATAATAAATATATATATATTTATTACATAACATATGAATAATTGTCAAATAATTATATTTAATAAAAAATATTTAATTTAAACTGATTTAACCAATTGACTTAATTTGTACTCGATAAATTTTAAAAAATAAATAAAATAGACTTAATTATGAAAATTATAAGTAAAATTAATCTTTTTTGTTAAAATACTCATGACGTTTTACTCTTCTAGTTAGGGGAAGAAGTTAGAATTTGTGGAATTTATAAATTTCGCATCGTACCCTTTGCTTTGTGTATCTTTTTTACTTCTTTCTCAATCTTCTCACGGATGTCCTTTAATCAAATTCTCAAATTACGTCCTATAATTTAAATGTTTAGATTCACGAGCTGATTGTTTAAATCCATGAGAAAATATAAAGATTAGCCTTATATATTATGTAACAGCGATATTTTCTTTTGATACAATGAATGTCTACAAGCTGATAATTGCAATTTGCAGCCACTGTAACTCAGAATTGCTTCAATCAACAACAAAAAAGAAAGTCCGTGCATAAACTTCCACTTTCCCTTTCGTCGTAGGAGTGTCTAACAGAGCAAAGTCAACATGCAAATATTAATTTAAGGTAAGGTGTGATAAAACTGCTAAACATGGGCTATATTCTAGATCAACATTGACCAAAAGATATATATATATATATATATATATATATAGAAATAAAAACCAAAAATTTTAGGATACGCAGCAGCTTTTATGGACATGAACAGCCACCAAAAAAAAAAAAAAAGAAAAATCAAGTAAGGAGAAATTTAGTCGAAAACCCTAGAAAAAATGCTTGACTTTCTCATTACGTTAATTTTGGTCAGAAGTCATCACCGTCCAAGAAAAGTTGATTGGAAGTCATGCTCAAACCAATAATTCACAAGCGGGTATTATGTTCACGGGAGTACGACCAACAGTAATATGGACAAGCCATTATAAATCTGCGGTCCAAAGATAACCAAAAAAAAGTGATGATTTTATTGAAAAAAAATAGAAAATTTTTGGTCTACTAATAATCTTTTTTTTTTTTGTTTACCAGTTGAAAAACTATTTTATTAAAACATTAAAACCTGTATGTACACAAGAAATGGAATGAACGGTTATTTTTTAAAAATGGAATTAAGGGTCGTTTGGTTCATAGTTTGGAATTGAAATTAAAATAAAAATACAAATTAAGTAAAATTGAAAATAGAATAATCAACTTAAAAACATGTTTAATTTACTCTGAAATCAGAATTAAATTCTCTTCGTAATCATTTGGCTTAGTTTGAAATTGAAATCAATATCAAATTTACTTCAATATCTATGTTATAGTTAACAAAAGAAATATTGCTAAAATTTTAAAAATAATAAAATGTAAATAAAAATTATTAAAAATAAAAAAATTATAATATAATATTAAGATCTAAAATATTAAAATTACTATAAAATAAAATACAAATAAAAATTATAATAATTAATTAATATAACAACAACAATAATAATATAATTTACAGTAATAACCAAAAATATTAAATTTAAAATATCAATATAAAAATTTCTTGTAATAATAATCATTTGATAATTAATAATTTAAATACTTTACAATCTTTAAATTTTTTTCTCATTATAATACCCTTTTTTATTATTAATAACATGCATTTTATATAAATATTTTTGAATATATATATATTTTAATAGTATAATTATTATTATAGGTAATTTAACTATTGTCATGATTTAGAAATACTTAATGCTATTATAATACATAATTAAATTAATTATTATTATATTAGTATCATTATTACTACATAATTTTTCTTGATATTTTATATACAAGATTTATTTTTGGTAATCA
This sequence comes from Ceriops tagal, assembly GCA_021533255.1. Classification (NCBI taxonomy): domain Eukaryota; kingdom Viridiplantae; phylum Streptophyta; class Magnoliopsida; order Malpighiales; family Rhizophoraceae; genus Ceriops; species Ceriops tagal. The sequence continues at coordinate 1,769,559 of CM038609.1, read as the reverse complement.
TAATATCTTGCATTATATTTATAATCATTTTCATATTTTTCAAAAATATGTACATATAAGATGGGAAATGAGAATGAGAGTGATATTACCTAGCAGAGGAGGAAAATGGTGATTCTCATGTACGGAGAAATCCTATTTCCATAAGTAAATGAATAAGAATAAAATTTTTCTTTACTAAGTATTAAAAATAAAAATCACCTATTTTTATTTTCATTCTAAAGTTAAAAAGTCTTAGACCAAATGATGAAAGTACAAACTGAAGTATCTAAGTATAAGATTCAATATTAGGGAAAGGCGTGAGAGTGGTCCTCAATCGCATCGTTGCTTCTCTGTGTACTTGGGGAAAGGCGTTCAATATTCTTGATAAGGAGATAATTTCTCTAGGTAGTTTTTTGGTTCTAGCATTCCTTTGGATTGAGGTTTATTTATATTTTCTCCTTTTATAGACTAACTTAATATACCTTTTAAAATTATCTTTGAGCTTTTTTTTTTATCCCTAACTTGTACTCGGTACTATTATTATGCATAAATAAAGCTTCTTCGTTAATAATAATAAAGAGAATAAGATTCAATATTCTTAAGTGTACATGTAATCCATAATAATTTACCATCTGTTTTGTTTCATCACTTTGCTAATTGGCCCTGTAATCCATTACCAATAAAACTTGCTTGACTTGTTTAGAAAAATTCACAACTTAACTCAAGATCTAGTATTCAGTGAAACTAAGGTGAAGAAAAGAAGAAGGAATGCAGGGGCCAAAGTCATATGGTGCAGAAGCCTGATGGGGTAATCATAAGAAATTTAAAAATTCATACCAAAATTCTGGGGGTCCCTCCAAAATTTCTAAAAGTTTGAGGGCCCCCATGTTACAATGTGGCTTTCCCAGCTAGAAAATCTTTTAAGCATGAAAACTGTATCGCCTGGCAAGGCTCTGGCTCTATTCAGTGGTCTACTATTGTATTGCACATAAAACCACAAGCCGTTCACGGGAATGCTTAAGAATGGCGTTTATCAAATTAATTTAACGAATTAAGGACAATGATTAGAATGATGACAAAAATTCCCCCCATATATATTAATTCTGCTATGACAGAATCTCTTACATTTGTCAGCCCCATTCGTGGCCAGCCTTGGCACATGGCTTTTCTCTAATGTTCAATAACTCATGTTGGGTCAGTTTTGTTTTATCGTTGCTTCATGATGCAAGAAATTCGGTTATCTCTAGTACACGAGATTCCTAAATTGTACGGCAAGAGTATATATATATATGTAGTTTTATCTTTGTTGTATGAAATAACTCTAAATAGTTTAGTGTGTAAATTATTATGCACATGGCATATGAATTACGAGCAAGGCATAACATTAAATCCTAGCTACAACTGGCATTTCCCTTTGTACAAGGGCTCCACCATTGTCTTCCTGTTTTATCAACTTTTTTTCCTTGGCCATTGTAAGCTGTTGTAGCGCTTGTGTTCAGCCTATTCCTAAGCCGAATCCCACTGGACCTTACTCCTAAGAGCTGCCCCAAAGATGCCTTAGGGTTGAGCAAATGCGCCAAGCTGCTTAATGGTGTGGATGGAACAGTTGTTGGAATCCCACCAGATGTTCCTTGCGGTTCGGTGCTTCAAGGGCTTGTTGACCGTGAAGCAACAGTGTGCCTCTGCACTGCCATCAAAGCTAACGTTCTTGGCATTAACATCAATATTCCCATCTCACTCAGCTTGCTTATCAACACTTGCGGGAACAAGCTTCCTTCAGACTTCATTTGTGCCTAGGCAAATTCTTAATTATCATTTCTTTATCCTTTCGTTTTTTGCTTGCTTTCAATCTGATGTACTTCTGCTATTGAAATAACAATAGCAATATAAAACCATTTACATCGACTACTGTCTTTGTGCGGCTCGCAATTATCGGCAACCTTAAGTTTCCGAATCCTTCTTATAACATGGATTCTTAGACGTTAGTCGACTTATTGTGCCATATTTTCCCAGCCATTTTTTTGTGCTTTTTTATGCGACAAGTGTTCAAATAACTAATGCTTCTGATCACATTTCTTATTGTAGCTCAAAAGTTGGCTTTCTATATTTTAGGCCAGATATTCAAATGATTGGCTAAGAAAACTATTTTATAAAAATATTTTGTAAATACACTTTTTGACATATTTATTATATACAATTAATAAAATAATCAATTTATTGATAAAAATGACAAGTATTATAATAAATAATATAAAATATCATTGCTTAAATCTTTTTTTTTTTTTATCAATTTGCACAATGGGTTCATTAAAGGTGTGTCTACCTTGTTTTTTTTTTTTCTATAAACTTGGTTGGAGTTTAAGTAAATCGAGGTGAAATTATATTATATAATTATATTCAAATTTTATTTTTGTAGTAAACTTATAATCTGATGTATATATAAATATAATGTAATTTATATTTTAAAAAATAATATTTGATATTAAATAAATAGTATTTGACATTAAGTAAATTTTATATAAAAATTTATTTTATTTTTATACAACTCTACTATGTAACTACACTATGTATACTAATCAATGTCTCTACCAACTATTTACCTCTAGTTTCAAGTCGGGTTTTCTCCCCTCTTATCTAGTCAGGGCTGACAATTCATTGGGCGTTAGGCAGACAATTCTGGGTAAATTAAGATAAATTGCAAATGTCGAATTGGATATTATCACATTAACTTCGGCTGCTGCATGTATTCTCAGTCCGGTGTGGTGTTTAGGTGGGCAACTATAGATGGGTTGAGCTTGGGCCGAGGCTGATCTCAATTACCAATTTCCGAAGTATTAATCGGCTCAAATTGGGTAGTCCTACAAGCATGACCTGGGCTCTCACATGACCCAATTATTATGTTGGGCTTTGTTGCGCTTCAAAGTGCCCCGACGCATAGGAGTCCAACATGCAATGAAGTAGACATCCCATACATTTTAATCTGAATTAAGTAATAATGCTAAAGTTGTGATAACTTTTTTTTAAATAAAAAAATAAAATGCTTCTATTTTAAATGTTTCGAGTTCTAATCATAAAATAAATTATGTGATTTATAAAACTGAAGAGAATTACCTTTTTATGTAATTCATGGCTGAATGAACTTCCTAATAAATTTTTATATATATATCAATTTTATTAATATTTCACCATCTTAACTAAGTATACTTTTAATGGGATGCAAAAATGAAAGATTATTAAAATTTAAATAAATATTAACATAAATATCAAGACAATAAACCTAAATACCAATAAATGGTTTTTTTTATCAACTAAATTGAGAAAGAGATTTAACTTTGAATTGATATTTGAATTTTAAATTAAAATTAGATATATTTTATAAAATTTCATTTTAACATGGCAACAAAATTTTATAATTTAAAAATTTTAAGAGCATAGTGTGTCGAGATTCTATGTTTGTTAAGAAAAGAGAGTTTTGCCCCCTATAAATATAAATATTACATGTCTTAATAGATTACTTTTTTTTAGAAAAAAGTAATGATCTCCTTATACAGTGATATCAAAATTAACTTAACTTAACTTAAGTGTTTGTCACTAAGCACTTTAGTATAGGAGTAACCAAGGGGGTTGTTTGTGACATAGACATTGCTGAATTCAGTGAGACAAAAATGTAATAGAATTTTATATTAAATAAGAAAAGAGAAATTATAAACCTTAAACATGTAAACACTATATATCTTAATAGGCTAATAATAACCTTGTAGTCTAATAATCTTTTCCTAATTCGAGTCTCAACTTCAAACACAAAGTCAAATTCTTTTCACGCAGACTTTGTTATATAATTTTATTGACAATAGATTTAATTATGAATTTGGGTTAAATTTAAATTTAAATTAGAATCATCTTTTTAATTTAATTTTGATTCTTAATTAAAATTACAAAGTTACAATTCACTCTTTTCAAAAATTAAAATTGAATTTGTAAGAGCTACACTAAAATTAGTGACTATTTAATTTGATAATAATTAAATTTAAATATTTTATTTACTTTGAAATTCTCTTTAATTTCACATTTTTATCATAAAATTTTATTAGTCTTAACATTATATTATATTATTCACTAATTCCTTTTTTTTTTTTTTTGGAAAGTAGAAACTGCCATATAATTTATTTAAAAGTCAATTTCTTTTAAGATAGAATTATAGTTCATATCCATTTAAAATTAAAAATACAACTTGACTATAGGTCATTTCATTTCTAATTTTTTTTATTGTTCGAATAGTACTCAAATCAATCTATAATCATATAATCATAAATAATAATTTAATCTTACAAAAAAAATTAAATTATATGCAATTAAGACTAAAGAACTCTCGGAATTATCACAATTTGGCTTCAAAAATTAAATTTTAATCCTCGGTCAATCAGATTGCTTCCTTGTCAGTCCTAACACATATATTTATCAAGCACATTGATCAGGGGCCGTTCCACACATTTCATTGTTTGATGTTGCCTGTTGGTCTGATCTCTAATTTTAGTATTTTGAGCGGTTCATTTTGTGGGTATCAAATGTGCATCCTTCTTTTCAATTTCTTTTAAGCAAAGAGACATCTTTAGATTGTAATCTTATCATTATACGCCAAAAGGAAGACAGAATTACTTAGCAATTATAAATTATGAATTTCTTCCTCGAATTTTTAGGAGTGAACAATCAATATGCTCGGCTTCAATCGGTAAATGAAAAGCCTTTCTATCTTTTTGTTCCTTTTCTTGTCAATTCAAAGTGGGTTGCATTAGGGGCTGGACCGGGCTCTGTTGTTATTAACTATGCGATGAATATTTGACTATTATGTAATCAGCTAATAACATTAATTGAAAAGGTTGATTCTTCCGACAAATGCTAGTCTTAATGGCAATGACAGTGCTGGGAGAGTCCGACATTTTCTTTGCTTTCATTTTTTCGGTTTACAAGAAATAGAGGTGGGATTTTGCGCCTAATAATAGAGTGCTCTATTTTCTACTCATTTAGGATTTAATCTTTTCTTTGAACATTTTTATGAGTAAAATGATGGATACACAAGGTAATGTAGGAGAGTGCGCGCTATTAAAATCATATGAGGAGGAATTTAGTCTCAATTAACACTTAATTTAACTCAAAAAATCGTTTAAACTCATTTGCAAAAAAAGAAAAAAAAAATTCTAAGATAGTGCGAAATTTTATCGTCTTTCTAAGTGCGTCAGACAAAATGCGATTGGAAGAAATGGTGTGAGACAAAGTGATATAGAACAACATGCTTTCACATAATGAAAGTGTCTTTTATCCTCTCTCTCTCTCTCTCTCTCTGTTTTTTTTTCTATCGTAGGGGGGGGCATTAGGCACTTCCTTCGAACTTATTTATATTACTTAATGAACGACATAAGTGCTTTCACTGTTGAGTATTAAATAAATTACTTGTTAATAACGATGATGGAAAAGGCTTATTTTGGGGATAATAAAAAGTGTTTATTGTTGATTTATGGGTCCAGACATTCTCTCCCTAGGGCTTAGTTGGTCCGACTCAATGAAATAAACATGACATAAATAAACAATTGAATAGTCAATCAGTTATAGAAAAGAAGCTGTTCAAACGTTGGTAACCGCAACTATATAAATTATCTTCGTCCCACATTCTTCTTACTAACTAACGATCAAAGATATAAGGTTTTCAAGCATTGTAAGGTTGTTCTCACAGATTAAGGCAAATAGACCATGAAAAATGAGTAATTTTTACTGTAATCTTACTTAGATCATGTATTTTTGTGCGTGATATAAAAAAAAAAAACTAGTGATTTAATCTTAAAATCTTGGACCATAAAATGATATACAGTTGAAAATTTTTTAATTTAATAATAAAATTTTATATGAAAATTGTGTCTTTAATTTTTAACGTTGATATCATAATATATGCGATTGTTTTCTAACTTATTTATATGCTTTTTTTTTTCTTTTTGGTTAAGATTTGAATTTTCATACGAACATAACTTATAAGCAACGGAATAATCCTAAAAAAATTAAAAGAATTAATTCTGTCTTAGCTAAGAATTTAGATCACAATTATGTTTTTCAGGAAATAAAATTTATATAGGTTTTATGGTGCTTGCTTGCTATAAGCTTTTAAAAGCCATATCACATGTTTCGATCTGATCTCTGTAGGAGGGGAAGCGAATTTCTGAAGAAAAACTTGGCATCGGGCACATTAGGGAAGAAGACTTCTGGCGAATAAGGCGTGAAAAGCCTTTTAGCAAACCGCCTGACAGTTCCCTAACAAAATCCCACGCGCACAAGACCATTAAAAGGAAAAAGGACAATTTTGTAAGCGACACTAATTGTAATTGCATGAACTTGAAATGTGGGAACCCGCAATGACAAAAGTAAATTATTACTTAACCCTGATGACCTTGTCCCTTATATATTCTCTGTTGTGTTGCCTTACATTTTTTTTTTCACTGTTTTTGGGTCTTCGCTTTTCTTTTTTTTTTTTTTTCCTTTTTTGCTCGCCTCCCCCAGAATATAATGAAAATTACAAGAATTTTACATATATTATCTCGTCAAAGTTTGAAATTGGGGGTTATAAGCAATATTGCATTTACTTCACCAGTAATTAAGTCATCACACAATTAATGTGATTGCGATTGTAGCCAATGCAATATTTTAGTAATTGCATACTATAATCTAAAAGACACATAAAAAAAATAAGAGGACAATTCTGATTGTCTTATTACAATAAACGAGTGACATCATCTTCACATTCCATATTCCATGACAATTGTTATCACAACGAAAACGTGGCTTATTCAGTGTAACTTACTGCAAACTGAAAAAAAAAAAAAAAAAAACGAAAACACATAAACAACAAGCAATAGCCATGCCACTTCAGAGACTTACACAACACACAATATAGTAAACTTGAATGCATAATTCCATGCACACAGAAAACCATGGAATGGAAGAGAAGAGACACATGAGACGTTTAGTTTAGGCGCACGTGAAGCCACTAGGGCGTCTCCTACTGCAGCCGTTAAGAACCAAGTTTAAGTCAAGTCCGATGTTGGTGTTGTTACCCAAGACGCTTGCTTTGATGGCAGTGCAAAGGCAGATCGCGGCCTCGAGATCGACAAGGCCGTCGATGAGTGAGCAGCAAGGTTGTACTGGGGGTGTACCAATAGTAATGTTAACCAATGAATCCAAAGCATTTACGCATGCACCAATTTTGAGAGCATCACTTGGACAAGTTCCCTCAGAAGAAGGGGGAGGAGTGGGAGGAGTTCGAGGGGGAGGAGTTCGAGGAGGACGAGGAGTTCCAGGAGGGGGAGGGCGAGGAGGGGGAGGAGTTCCAGGAGGAGGAGGGGGACTTGGTCCTGGATAACAATACGGACTTCCCAGAGCAGCAGCTAGGTTAAAGAAGAGGAGGTTCAAAGCAAGAAAGAGAGCAAGTGAAGCTGTGCTTTTGCTCGAAGTCATTTCTGAAACTATAGAAAAGGATACCAGAGTTGTGAGATTATGGCTACTTAGCTAACAGTAGCTATAGAAGAGAGTGCTCTTTTGGGGTGTGGGGATTGGTTTATATAGGTCTCGGCCCAAGGAGGATGAGAAAGGATGGTGTGCCAACGTTAATAATTGGGATGAACCACAAACCAATGAGAAGTAACATAAAAAATCTGTATCTTAAAAATTTGAGTTGAATTTTAAGTGATAAATTAAATTCTACTTAAATTTCTCCTCGTCCCCCACTGCATGGACTAGACATGCAGAATGACAATAACCTAGCTAGTGCCAAATTTATCATGGATTTGTGCCCTCTGTTTTGAGATTAACAACAGCCTTAAGAGCAAATTTTATACTTTTGGGAGCTTTGGTATTATGGCTCTATTCGGAATGTAACTATGCGGCTATACAAAATTTATCTAGTCGATTGGGTTGGGTGATTCTCTGATTATTGACACCGTGCTAAAATATTTAACGATTAGTATATATATATATTTATTTATTATTTTTTTTTCCAGTCAATGAAATGGATGGTGGAAATATGAAAGTGATTAAATAAAAATAATATCATCGTAACTGCTTGTTTAGAGCAGAATACATCAAGACATCAAAGCAAAGTTATGAATTAGAAACTCTATTAACTGCTTATTTGGCGAGAGAGTCAACAACCAAAGAATTAGTGGACATACAATTGTTTTCATTTTTTCTTTTTTTTTTGTCAATGAAATGGATGGTGCAAATATAAAAGTGATTAAATACAAATAATATCATCGTAACTGTTTGTTTGTAGCAGAGTACATCAAGACATCATAATAACGTTGTAAAGTTAGAAGCTCTAGTAATTGTTTATTTAGTTAGAGAGTCAGCAACTGAATTTGTTGCCCTGTGTGAGCTCCGGGTTTTTAATAAATTGTGGATGCCTTCTACTTGCCAAGAAAAAAAAAGCATATAATTTTTAATTCTACCAAATATTTCCTACCTATCACTATTTTATTTTTTTAATACGATTACAAATATATAATTAATTATTATAATCATAATAATATAATGTGATACTTTTATAGTTTGTGTTTGATCTAAGTTAAAATACTTACTTTTATGTAACATTTTTCGATTTTTACCACCTTGATTGAGTCATCTCCTTTCCGGATGAAACCTTCGTCGAGGTTGATTCTCACTTGCATTTCCAAATCGGATTTAAGCCTTCATTTTTTCAAATTGACAAGTTGCCATTCGGGTTCATTTATTTGCTTTCATATTGGATTGGGAATCTAGCTCTGACGTCTAGCTAATCTTCAATGCCAGATCTAGTAGCTACAAGTCTTGATGGACCCAAAAAGAAAATGGCAAAAGCGTTTTCTTTTTCTCCATTTCGGTGAGAAAAATATAGGGGAAATGAAGAATCGTGCAAAAGCCGAAGCTTTGTAGGCCGAAGTGCCATTTCTGTGAGAACGAGTGTCAGCCCCAAGAGACCCAGCTTCTGGCCTTTTACGGGCCTACCCATGAGGAGCTACTCCCAAAAGCATTCTTTATTGTCTACAGTGACTGAATATTAAATTTTTATTTTTGAGATTTTAAAATATAAAATTTAAGAAATAAGTATTAAGAATGGGGATAAGTAAACAACTATTTCATTGTGTAGGCTTCTTAATTGACAAAAAAAAAAAGTGTGTATATATATATATTCTTAAATTTAGTAATTAGAGTTTAAACTTTCACATATACCGAAATAAATAAAAAAAATCGTTTCGGGGTAAAATCCAAATTGAGCAATAAAATCGTCCACCACGTTAAATGAAGTGGAGCCAAGACGCTTGGTCATTTACACCTTCCAGTATGACAAATTTGGAGTAACTGGTGGTGGTGGGGATTGCAGGGTGGGCGTAATTGCGGGTTGGCAGTGGGGGGTGGGGGGAGATGGGAGGGCAGGGTCTAGCGTACTATAATCTAAACGGCTACATTTTACACTGCCCATCGAGTCCGTTGGGCATTTTAGGTCGCTTCATAAAATTGCATCATGGCTTCCCTACCCTAGAAACCTGGCTTTCCTACTCTATAAACCTCACCTCCCATGGCAATTAGGGTTATCAAGTTGCTCCTCCTTTTTAACTATTTTAAACCTTGTATAATTCTCTACATTTGTTTAATTTTGGTTAAACATTATATTCCTCACATCCGAAATAACACCCATCTTAACACGATTCATATTTTGAAGAAATATATTTATATGTGTAACCCAAAAAAAAAAAAAAACCAAAAATTTCGATCGCTGATCTAATGCGTACCAATGCACCCTTCTAGGCGTGCGTGACTTGTTGTTAGGTGCAGTACGGACAACTTGATCCAGAAGTTCACAGAGATGCCTCCATGGGCACAGATCGTTCCCATGTGAGTGAAGGAGCTGCCCCAGATAGATGCCTTAAGGTTGGGCATATGCGCCAAGCTGCTCAATGGTGCGGTCGGCACAGTTGTTGGAAGCCGACCAGGCGTCCCTTGCCGCTTGGTGCTTCCCGGCCTTGTTGACCTTGAAGCCGCAGTGTGCCTTTGCACTGCTATCGAAGCTAATGTTCTTGACGGGGTGTAGGAGGTGTGGTGCGACGCGACGATAGAAAAGTAGTATTTCTGGTTTTTAAGGTGATCTGGCCTACTAATTTTAACGAGACAAAATTACTTGTAGCAGCAGATAAATAATTAACTTTTAGAGTCAACAAGAAGAAGAGTTCTACCAATTATTAAAAGTAATTTTAAAATTAAAATTACATAAATAAGCATCAAGAAATTTTTTTTTTTAAAAAGTCTTGTCACTATTTTATAATATTAATAATAAAATTAAAAATTAAAATTTTTTCTTCTAACCACAAAAATTTTAGCCACAAAGTTAATTTTTATTTTTATTTTTTTGTCCTCTAGTCACAGGAATATAAGCCGTTAGCATACGTTTAAACTTCACACAAATTTAGACACTGGAAGTTGAAAGACCTTATTAATTAAAAATTAGAAGTCATGAGAGATCATATATGCCCTTTATTATTAATAAATGAATTTTTATATTTTTTTCAATAAATAATATTTTTATTATTGATACAAATCTCTTTATTTATAAATTTTTATATTTTTATTTCAGTAAATAAGACGTTTTTATCTACAATTTAATGTAATTGCACAAATTTTTACTTGCATATATACAACATAATGTTAAAAAAAAAAAAAGCAACAATATTCCCATCTCACTTAGGTTATCAACACTTGCGGGAAGAATCTTCCTTCTGACTTGATTTGTGCCTAGGCAAATTCTTAATTATCATTTCTTAACCATTTTTTCTGCTTTCTTATGCAACCTAGTGTTTAATAAACTAATAAGCTAAGATCACTTTTTTTTTTTTTATTGTAATTCAAAAGTAAGTTAGTTTTTTGTAACTTGGGTCAGACACTTAAATGATTAATTAAAAAATTTATATTTTTTATGAGGATATTATTTTCTATGCATCATACATTTAGTTCAATAGTTAGGATTTTGTGTAACAATATTGTGAAGAAAAACATACATAAATTACAAGTTGTCGAGCATCATTAAAAAATGAGCATCATCAAATGATTAAATAATAGTGTGAATATTACCCCCAATATATTTTTTGATATGTGAAGTAAAATTAAAGTTCCTGATTAACAACTTTATGTTAGTTTTTCTAACAAATCTTGGTCCATCAATTTTCATACCTGGGATATCATAATAAACCATGCTATTGTTCAAATATCTCATTGAAATAAATTATTTTGTATCAAGTGTCTACCAAATCAATTTTAAATAAAAATTAATTATAATTAAATTAAATTTAAGTAGTCTAAATATAAGTTATTATTTTTTTGATAAAAAATATTTTGTAAACACATTCTTTGACATTTTTATTAAATACAATTAATAAAATAAATAATTTATTGATAAAAATGACAAGTATTATAATAAATAATATAAAATATTATTGCTTAATTCCTTTTTTTTAATCAATATAAGTCCAATAAAATATTGTTTATCTTATCCCTCCTTTTTTTTTTTATAAACTTGTTTGAAGTTTGAGTGGATTGTCATTGGATTATATTATATAATTATTTTTAAATTTTTTAAAATCGTTAGGTTTTAATTTTGTAATTAATTTATGATCTGATACATATATAAATATAATATAATTTATACCACACAAAATAATATTTGATATCAAATAAATAATATTTGACATCACATAAACTTCACATGAAAATTTCATTTATTTTTATACAACTCTATTATGTAACATCAAATATAATGACTAAATACTATGTACATGGTATAACTATACTATGCATGCTAATTAACTTCTATACCTAGTATTTACCTCTAGTTTCAAGTCGGGTTTTCTGCCCTTTAATCTAGTCGGGGCTGACAATTCATTGGGCATTAGGCAGACAATTATGGGCAAATTAGGATAAATAGCAATGTCGAATTGGGTATCATCACATTAACTTTAGCTATGGCATGTATTCTCAATCCGGTGTTTAGGAAGTGCAACTATAGATGGGTTGGGGGCGGAGGCTGATTTCAATTGCCAATTTTTGTAGGATTAATGGGCTCAAATTGGGTAGTCCTACAGGCGTGACCACGGCTCTAAAATGACCCAATTGTTAACGTTGGGCTAGTTTCTCTCCAAAGTGCCCCAACACATTGGAGTCCACCATGAATGGACTAGACGTTCTAAACATGTTAATCTTATTTAAGTAATAATACTAAAGTTGTGATAATTATTTTTTAAACAATATGAAAATATTCTATTTTTAAGTGTTTTAAATTTTAATCTTAAAAAAAAAAAAGACAATGAGACTAATAGAAATAAGGAGAACTACTCCTTATTCAGTGGTTCTCGAGTTTGTCATTTTTTGATGTTTTTTACTATAAATTCCAGTATGCATTGTAACAATTGAATTTTGATTATTTAAAAAAAAAAATTACTCGTAACTCTTAAATTTTTTATTTTTTGTGTTTATTTAAATTTAAAATTTAATGTAAAAATTGAAATTTAAAAGGAACACAAAAAAAAAAGAAAATTGTACTTGAAAATTGCAGTCCAAATAAATTTGAAATTCAAAATTCTTTTGGAAACGAGAAAAAAAAAGGAGAATAACAATCAAGATGAACTAAAACTTAAGCTGGAGGTAAAATGAAAGATTATTAATATTTAAATAGATATTAGTATAAATTTCAAGGAACTCAAATTAAATAATAATAATTTTTTTTCGGTCCAACTGAATTGGTGAGGCAGATTTAACTATGGTATGATATTTGGACTCTAAATCAAAATTAGATATATTTCAGAAAATTTCATTTCAAACTGGGAACAAAATTTTATAATTTAAAATTTTTGAGGGGCATGGGCTCGTGGTCCAATAGCCTTTTCCTAGTTCTGGCCCGAACTACAAGGACGAGGTCAATCTCTTTTGACATAGGTTTTGTTATACAATGCTCCCGTGGGATATATCACAGTAGACTTAATCACAGATTTGGCTTGAATCAAAATTGAAATTAGAATAATTTCTTCAAATTTGGTTCTCAGCTAGAACTATAAAGGTAATTCAGTTATATATATATATGTATACATATGTATTTTTTCAAAAACTGAAACTAAACGTGTAAGAGTTGGACTAAAATTGATGGCTACTTAATTTGATAATAATTAAACTTAAACATTTTATTTATTTTAAAATTCTATTTGTTTTCACATTTTATAATATAATATTTTGTTAGTCTTAATAGTATATTGTCGATTGATTTAAATTAATTATTTTCTATAAAAATCAGAAAAATGTTATATAATTGATTAAAAAATCGAATTACTTTAAAATTGAATCATAATTGAAATTAGTATAAAATTAGAAATTCAATTAAACCATAGGCTCAATTTATTTCTAATTTCTTAATTTTCAGAATAGTAATCGGATCAATTCATGATCATGTCTATCCTTATAGTTATAAATAATAATTTAATTAAAAAAATAAACTATATACAACTAAGACTAGAGAATTTTTATGTAATTTATCAGAATTATCACAATTTGGTTCTAGAACTTAAACTTTAATCAACATCATAGAAAAACTTATATGCTAGATCAAGCAGGTTGCTTGCATTTCAATTCCAATATATATATATATATATATAAAGCAGATTGATCAGGGGGCGTTCCACACATTTCATTGTTTGCTGTTGTCTGTTGGTCTGATCTCCAATTTTACTACTTTGAACAGTTCATTTTGTGGGTATCAAATGTGAATCTTTCTTTTCAATTTTTTTTTTTTAAAGTAAAAGGACATCTTTAGAGTGTAACTTATCATTATATGCCAAAAGGAAGACATTATCACTTAGCAATTATACATTATGAATTCCTTCTTCGAATTTTTAGGAGTTGACAATCAATATGCTCGACTTCTATCGGTAAATGAAAAGCCTTCTGTCTGTTTTGTTCTTTTTCTTGTCTGTTCTAAGTAGGTTGCATTAAGCGCAGGATCGGGCTCTATTGTTATCAACTATGCGATGAATATTTGTCCATTATGTAATAAACTAATAACAATAATAGAAAAGATTGATTCTTCTGACAAAGGGTAGTCTTAACGGCGATGACAGTGTTACAAGAGTGCTCCATTTTCTTTGTTATCAGAAACTAAGAGTTCAATAATTCTCTCACTAAACTTTGCAGCTGATAACCAAATATTTTATTTTTTATTCTTTCAACATTTAATCTTCTTTTTTAGACATATTATGAATAAAATCATGAATACACAAGGTAATATAGGAAAGTGCACTATTAAGATCATTTTATCACCTTTCAAAATGCGTCAAACAAAGAAATGTAATCGGAATAAGTAGTACTGGTAATAGCAATTTACAAATAAATAATATATTCCTTCCTCCATTTTTTTGTTTTTTGTTTTCCCCTTTTTGTGGAAAAAAAGGACAGTGTGAGACTGAGTGATCAGAACAATATGCTTTCAAACAATGAAAGAGTCACTTATCCTCTTTTTTTCCTCTATCGTAGTGGGGGGCATTAGGCACTTTCTTCGAACTTATTTATATTACCTTATGAGCGGCATAAGTGCTTCACTATTGATATTAAATAAATTACTTGTTAACAACGATAATGGAAAAGGCTTTTTTTTTTCGGATTATAAAAAGTGTTTATTGTTGATTTATGGGTTCAAATATCCTCTCATCATAAGTTGGTTGGTCTCACTCAGTGAAATAAATATACCACTAGGCAATCAGTGGTAAAAGAGAAATAATTAAAAGGCTCCTAACTGAAACTATATAAATTACTCTCCTCTGCCACTCTTTACGAACTAACAGCAAGAAAAATAGTAAAAGACATAAGGATTTTCAAATATTAAAGAGTAGTTCTTACATATTAAGATAAATAGATTATGAAAGATAAGTGATCTTCATCATAATCTCGCTTTGATCGTGTATTTTTGTGTGTGATATTGAAAAGTAAGTGATTCAACTTTAAGATCCTAAACCGTGGAATGATATGCGGTTGAGGAAATTTGAATTTAATAATAAAATTTTATATGAAAATTATACTTTTAATTTTTAATATTGGTATCATAGCATATATGATTGTTTGCTAACTTGTATATATGTATTTTCTTACAAAATGCATGATTTCAGCGTTGTTTTTGTGAAAATGAGGCTTTAAATTTGTTAATGACAACTCTATGTAGCAGATATGTTAAGGCTTGAAGTTTTATATGGTCATGACCCATCAGTAGTGAGGTAATTCTACAAAAGTTGAAGTCTTAATTTTGTCTGAATTGAGAATTTAAATTTTAATTATTTTTTTGCATGAACTTGAAATATGGTGACCCACAATGATAAAAGTAAATTATTACTTAGCCTGATGAACTTATCGCTTATATATTCTCTGTTATGTTGTCTTACATTGTTTTTTTTCACTATTTTTAGGTCTTGCTTTTTTTGTGAACTTTTTTGCTCGGGGGCCCCCCCCCCCCGAATATAATGAAGATTACAAGAATTTTACATATTATCTCGTCAAAATTTGAAATTGGAGGTTATCAGCAATATTGCATTTACTTCACCGGTAATTAAGTAATCACGATTAATGTGATTGCGATTGTAGCTAATGCAATATTTTAGTAATTGTATGCTATAATCTAAAAGACACAAAAAGAGAGAGAGAGAGAGAGAGAGAGAACAATTCTGACTGCCTTATTACAATGAACAAGTGACATCATCTTCACATTCCATATTCCATGACAATAATTATCATAACGACAACGTAGCTTATTCAGCGTAAATCCACACAAACTGAAAAACAAAAAAACGCATGAAAAACAATCAATAGCCATGCCCCTTCAGACATTACACAACACACAATATGGCAAACTTGAATGCATAATTCCATGCACACAGAAAACTATGGAATGGAAGAGAAGAGACACATGAGACGTTTAGTTTAGGGGCATATGAAGCCACTGGGGGCATGCGCACTGCAGACATTAAGAAGCAAGCTTAGGGCAATTGGGATGTTGAAGTTGAGGCCCAAGATGCTGCCTTTGATGGCAGTGCAAAGGCAGATCGCGGCCTCGAGATCGGCAAGGCCTTGGATGAGTGTGCAGCAAGGTTGTACTGGGGGCGTACCAATAGTAACGTTAAGCAATGAACCCAAAACATTTGCGCATGCACCAATTTTGAGAGCATCCACTGGACAAGTTCCCCCAGAAGTAGGGGGCAAAGTGGGAGGAGTTCCCATAGGAGTGGGGGGAGGAGGGGGAGGGGTTCCCCCGGAAGGAGGGACCCCTGGGCCTGGAGGACAACCCCCACATGCAGCAGCAGCTAGGTTAAAGAAGAGGATGTTCAAAGTAAGAAAGAGAGCAAGTGAAGTTGTGCTTTTGCTCGAAACCATTTCTAAAACTATAGAAAAGTATGCCACAGTTGTAAGATTATAGCTACTTAGCCAGCAGTAGCTATATAAGAGAGTGCTCTTTTGGGGTGTGTGGTAATGGATAGTGGGGGATTGGTTTATATAGGGCTCACCCCAAGGAGGATGAGAAAGGTTGGTGGGCCCTTTTTAACATAAAATAAGTGAGAAAAGAAAGAATAAATCTTAGCATTTATTTGTGCGCTCTTGGGCTTATAGCTGGCACCACACAGGCAAGAGCTTTGGAAAAAATTTGGAAGCTTGTGAGGTTGAGATTTGAAAATTGCCATGTTCCTTTCCATGGCAAAATCAAGATCTATGATTCTGTAGATCTATCTAACTAGCCAGCTCGCATAAATTTTGACTCACTCTACCGCATTCAATCTTATAATTTTGCGCAGCTATAGAACATAATTACAAGTGCTTTGAATATTTTCATGACAAATGCTTAGGGACAAACATAGTTTTTTGAGACTTTTAACTAGTAAATTAGAGATATCAAGCTTAAATTTCATCAAATGAAAGATTAATCTAATGATATATAGCTTATAGTCTGATAAGTCTTTTAATAAATATTTTTCCTGATGGAAAAAATGAGACCTCATGATTCTGTATGCTTATATACGGTTCTAGTGGTGACATTATTTTCATGGTTCAGATACCATTCCTTGCTTGCATTTCTATGATAAAATTGCATTTTGTTGATGTCATGTATTCTTCATCAAAAAGTTTATTTAGCTATAAAATTTCTCTATACTCATTTGGTGATTTAAACATAAGCATTCTAACTTTGAAATTCTAAATTATAAAGTCCCATAATTTTTTTTTTGAACGTCACCTTGTAAATTTATAAGAAATGTATATATAACACCATAAATAAATATGATAACTTATCAGTTGAGTAAAAAATTAAGAAGACATTCATAATCATCTATGCACAACTTCTAATATATAGTTGAGATTATTTTTTCATAATTATACTATTAATTTTATATGAAGAGTTTTACTTCATTTTATTAAGATATCGACAAATTGATTACATTTTTAACATTAAAAGAGAAAGAAAATTTGATTATTAATTTTACTGATAATCTTATAAAATACTGATACAAATTTTAAAATTTTTTTATTTCTATTATTAATTTATCCAATTGTAGTTATAAGTTACTCTCAACATTGAGCAAAACTCTCTCTATCGTATTCTCCATATTCTAAAAGTGCACCACCTTTTATATTATAAATAACTTTATTTTATTAATGCTAATAACCTTGACCACCTTAAAAAATAATTACACAGCCTTCTCATCATTTCTTCGGAGCAATCCTCCTATGGTAGCCTTAAGCCCCATAAAAATTATTAAAAATTTTACGTTACAAAAAAAAATGAAAAGCAAATAAAATAAAAATTAATATTTTAAAAAATTAAATTAAATTTTGATTTTAAATCTTATAAAATTATTATTTATTTTTACTCTGTTTAAATTTCTCCTCGTCCCTACTGCTAGGCTAAAGCTACGGGATGACAATAACCTAGCTAGTGCCAAAACGATTGTAGATTTGCGGCCTCTGTTTTGAGATAAACAACAGTCTTGAGAGCAACTTTTATACTTTTGGGAGCTTTGGTTTTGTGGACCAATTGGGAATGTAATTATGTGGCTATACAAAATTTGTCTAGTCGATTAGGTTGGGTGATTCTTTGATTATTGACACGGTGCTAAAATATTAAACCATTAGTAGACATACATATTTTTTCCTGTCATTGAAATAGATGGTGCAAATATGAAAGTGATCAAATATCAATAATATCATCGTTAGTGACTGTTCGTTTGCAGCAGAGCACATCAGGAGGAATTGCATGTTTAGAACAGTGTACATCAAGACATCAGAACCAAGTTATAAAATCAAAAACTCTAGTAACTTTTTATTTAGTTCGAGAGTCAGCAATTGAGTTTGCTGCCTTAGGTAAAGTTACGGTTTTTAATGAATGGGTAGATGCCTTCTCATTGCACCGAAAAAAAAAAAGAGATATAATGTTTAATTTTACCGAATATTTATTTTGTAATTCGATATTGACTAATCTTTGATTTTTATCTTTTGGTTCAAATTAATTTTTATCTTTGAAAATGCATAAAAAGCTATTTTTCACTAAAACACTTAAATCATTAGTGGAAATATTCAAACATCAACTAACATTTTGAATTTAATCAAAATTATTTTATTTATAATACTATGCATATTCACATTAAATATTAAAATGATCAATTTAATACAAATCATTAAATGAATAAAACCAAATTTATTTTTCTATTTTGTCTTATACTCACTTTTAATTCATAACACTATATTAGATGACATATTATATGATAGTTGCACCAATACACTTTCAGAATTACAAATGTTAATTACCAACCAATTTAATCATTGACTTATCTATTAAATGGATAATAAGTTTAAATAACATACTAATATTTTTTACGCTTTACTTTTCTCATTCATTTTTTCATAAATTTAATAGGTGCACGACACTCTTTTTTCTCCCTAAATTTTCTAGAAAAAAAAATTATCGATATTTCTATTTTACTCTCTCTCTCTCTCTCTTTGTCTATGTCTCTCTTTTTTTTTTTTCTTTTCTTGTTATACCCACAATCTTGCTTCTCTATTCTTTTTCTCTCTACTCTTTGTTCTCTAGAATTTCTTTTCTTTTTACATTTTCTCTCTTTACTCTCTCTCTTTTTTTTTTTTGTTTTTGTACTCTCTCTCTCTGTTCTGTTTTTTTTTTTATTGTCTCCCCTATCTAGCTTTGTGTGTTTTTTTTTTCTGTATATTTTTATCTCTCTAGTTTTTTTTTTCTGGGTGTTGTTACCTGAAAAAGTATATTGGATATTGTCCGTTTATCTGTGGCCTATGTCTTGTGACCTTCCGCCTTAGCGTTTGTTGGTGGAAGCGTGTCGCTTGCGCCCAAGGGAAGCGTTGTTTGCGTTTTACGGAAGAGTCACGGGGCACCCCTAGAACTACCACATAACCATATGAAATTTTAAGTCCAAAGAATTGTCACGATTTGAAATTTTTTTTTTCTTCTTTCACAAGTTATCTAGCCTTTTTTGAGCTCCGCGTTAAGCTTCCAAATTCCCCCCTTAAGTCAACATCAACCGTGTAACAAACACAATACAAATCTCAATTGCATTAAGACCAGGTCACCCGAAAATAATTACTTATAAATTCCATAACTTTACATATGTGCTGCATTGATAAAAAAAATTTAATTTAATATAATGTTCACAAACTAACTCATGATATTATTTGACTATAATACTAAAAAAATATTTTTTTTTTCCTAAATTCAAGGTCATTACAAGATTGTTTGATTACATTTTACTGTATAGTTGGTTGATCCAAGTGCTTAAGCAAGCCAAGCACGAAAGATCTTGATTTGCTTGCGGGCACTAACCAAAAACTACCGCATATGATTAGGTAGTTTTGTCTTCTAGCAAAAGGCGTGTTCTTACAAATTCAGAGCTTACCACCGCACGAGTCGAGAAATCATTGTGTTGACATCTAACCAGTTGGAAATTAGAACTCCTCCACAAGTGTGTTGTCCAACTTTATTTGATTGGTTCCTCCGAAAATGGTACAAAGAAAATGAAAGCGACGCGAGAAAATTGTTTGGTCATTTGGTGCAATCCACAATATATGAAGGTTCTTTCTCATAGTCCATTGGGTGAGCAGAGACTAGTAAATTAAAGAGAATTCAAAATTGTGATTCAAGTGAAAAAAAAAAAATCCGTTGTGGCATTTTGTAAACATGAAACATCACCGAGGACATACTTGGTAATTAGATGTTCAATGTAATCAGATATCCATCTTTTATCTATTAACATAAATTAGAGAGAATTCAGAATTGTGATTCAAGTGAAAAAAAAAAAAATTCCGTTGTGGCATTTTGTAAACATGAAACATCACGAAGGACATACTAGGTGATTAGATGTTCATTGTAATTAGATATCCCTCTTTATTGACATAAATTAGAGAGAATTCAGAATTGCGATTCAAGTGGGCAAAAAAAAAATCCGTTGTGGCATTTTGTAAACATGAAACATCACCAAGGACGTACTTGTTGATTAGATGTTCTCTCTATCTTTTTTGGCCTTTACAATAAGCTGGACCTCAGTTCATAATATATCAAATGCACTGCAATATATACGTCACAGTTAACATAAAAGAAATATGGTCAAAATTTTAAAAATAATAAAATATCAGTAAAAATTTATTAAATGCAAAAAATATTTAATTTAAAATATTAAAATTAATATAAACATAAAATAAAAATAAAAATTATAATAAAAAATTAATTTAACAACAACAACATCAATAATAATAATAATAATAATAACATAATTCACAATAATAACAAAAAATACAAAATCTAAATAAAAAATATTACCATGAACAAATTTCTTGTAATAATAATCATTCATTAATTAATAAATTAAATATTTTTGCAATTTTAAAATTTTTTTCTCATTATAATACTATTATTTATTAGTATTTTTATTATTAATAACATGCATTATATATTACTAATTTTAATATATATATATATATATATTATTATGGATAATTTAACTATTATCTTAATTTCTAAATTTCTAAATATTTAATACCATGAGCAAATTGGCGGGGGAATGTAGGTGGTCATTTAAAGAGTAGGAGAGATTCGTGCCTAAAGCAAATCAAATGTTTGTCATTTTGTCATATTAATAACGGTCTATAAGTTAGAATTGCTCTACTAAAGCATGGTTGGAGTAGTTTGCAATCATAGGTTAATTGAAGGACTAATTGAAAAAAGGTGATTGCCATTTGTTCAAGGTTATGATAATAAGAGGCTTTAAGGTCTTATTAACATTTGATTATAAAAAGACTTGATAAAGCAACTTGATGGTAATGGGAAATAGATCCATAGGCTATTTTGGAGTGTAGTACCATGGTCTACAAATGGAGTTAACTCAAATTGAAGAATTTGGGTATCACGAGGCTACCACTTTAACCGTGGTCTAGTAACTTTCTTTCTCGCTTGATTGGGAAGTGAAGTATATATTTAGGGATAAATTTCTAGTCAAGTTAGAAAGAGTGGTTAGATTTAGGCCATTTTTTTATGTTAGTGCAAAGATTTCCTTCTCTTTTATAGACTAAATTATAAACTATCAAACTTTTTTTTATTAAAGTAAATGGTTGTAACTAATTTAAACTCAAATTAGTTATTATAATAATTGGGTAATTATTTTTTTAATTATCACTTTAAAAATAAATATTTTTTATTTATTCTAATCATGTGCGCCATTTTAAAAATAATTTTAACATCTTTTACATTTGTAAATTACATTTATGACAAGTCTTAGCACATTATTTTTCTTTTATGTTTAATAACATATGTTGGGTAATTTTGTTTTATCATTGTATCAAGACGTAAGAAACTTGGATATTTCTAATATGAGATTGTTGGATATTTCATTATAACAAAATTATATGTATATGGTATTATCTTTGTTTTATAAGGTAATTCTAAATAGACTAATGTATAAATTCTTATGCATATGCCATATGAATTATGAGCAAGGCATAAAATTAAATCCTAGCTACTTATTGCAACTAGCATTTCCCTTTATACAAGGCAAAAGTTGAAATTATAGTGAAATTATTAGGTTTTAAAAGTTTTATAATTGTCTTCTTATTTGTCAACTTTTTTTCCCTTGTTATTGTAAGTTGTTGCAACACTTGTGTTCAACCTAGTCCTAAGCCAAATCCTACTAAACCCATAACAACTTCAAAAAAGAGCTGCTAGAGAGATGGCTTAAGGTTGGGCATATGTGTGCGATTGACACAATTGTTAGAAGTCCATTAGCCATCCTTTGCTACCCAATGCTTTAAAGGCTTTTTGACGTTAAAATAGCAATGTGCTTCTACCTTGCTATCAAAGCTAATGTTCTTAGCATTAACATAAATATTCTCATCTCACGCAGCTTGTTTATCAAAACATATGGGAAGAAACTTCCTTTTGACTTCATTCGTGCCTAGGCAAATTCTTAATTGTCATTTTTTTATCCTTTTGATTTTTTGTCTATTTTCAATTTGATGTATTTTTATTATTGAAATAACAATAGCAATATAAAACCATTTACATTGATTATAGTCCTTATTCATTATGCAATTACCTATAACTTTAAGTTTTCAAATCTTTATCATAATGTAGTCTCCCAGACAATATTTGGCTTTTTCCCCCACATTCTCTTAACCATATTTTGTGTTTTTTTTATATGACAATTATTTAATAAATTAATGCTTTGGATTATATTTCTTATTGTAGCTCAAAAGTTGGTTGTCTGTAACTTATATTAGATACTCAAATGATATTTTTCAAAAGAATATTATTTTTGTATGTCATATATTGAGTTATGATTAAATTAGATTTAAGTAATCTAAATACAAGTTATTTATTTTTTATATAAAAATTCTTTGTAAAAACACTCTTTGACATATTTATTGTATACAATTAATAAAATAACCAATTTATTAATTAAATGACAAGTATTATAATAAATAATCTAAAATATTATTATTTAACCCTATTTCTATTTAATTGTGTATAATGAATTCATTAAAAGGTGTATCTACTTATTCTTTTTCCTTTTTTTTTTCCTCATACATTTGTTTGGATTAGAGGAATTGAGGTGGATTATATTATACAATTTTTTTTAAATGTCTCAAATTAGTTAAAGTTTAATTTTGTATTAGACTCATGATTAAATACATATTAATATAATATAATTTATATTCTAAAAAATAATATTTAATATAATATAAATGGTATTTGATATTATATAAATTTTATATAAAAATTTACTTTATTTTTATACAATTATATTTTTTTTGTGATATAACTACACTATTTATTCTAACCAATGTCTCATCTAAGTAATTTCCTCATGTTTCAAGTCGAGGTTTCTCCCTCTAATCTAGTCAGGGCTGATAATTCATTGGTTATTGGGCAGACAATTATGGGCAAATTAGGCTAAATCACAATGTCGAATTGGATATTATCACAATAACTTTTAGCTGTGTCATGTGCTCTTAGTCCGGTGCATCGGAGTGCATCTTTAGGTGGGTTGAGCTTAGGCCTAATGTCATGTCCCGTTCTAAGAGCATTGTCAAACTAGGCCCATTGGATGCCTAGTCCGATTGTTGCCCAAAGACTTGGCCAGAACATTCTGGATGAATTCTTGTGTGCCAAGTCTTTAAAACTCTCTCTTGTAAATATCTAAACTATTTTAGAATAGTCTTGATCTAGAGGGTTCCATGGTCATCTGGAACAAACGATTATAGCTATACATTGAGGAGGTGGAACCACTATAAATACCTCACTCTTTTCAATTGTAAATCACTATTGAATTGAAAGTTCCCTTCTTTACAAAGCTCTCTCTCTTGTGCCTTCAGTTTCCTTGTCCCTTTCTAGCCTCCCTCGACTCCAAGTCTATTCTCTCAAACTCTCTAAGGCTTACTTAGTTCATCTTTTCTCACAAGGTGTCTAAGTATCGCGCGGGTTAGCACGATCAAAGCCTAACTCCGTGATAGGTGGTATCAGAGCACGGTTGAATCCTAGTTTTAAATTGGTTCTTACTTGAGTTGTGAGTATGACAAGTGAAAAAGGAATTGTTGCTGCCGCTATTGAGGAGCAACCAAGTGAACTTTAAGCCCGTGGGCGAGAGGAGTAACGTGGGAAGTCCAAGGCCGCAACAAAGGAGCTTGTGGAGTCTCGTGTGGCTGTCCTAAAAAGAAGCATCACGGATGTGAGTTCCTTAGTGGGAGAACTAAGCGATCAAATCGACAATTTGATCCACGAAAATGCTGAAATCACCAGGGCTGCTAAGTCCATGATTTGAGAATTCAACTACTCATTCAAGGGAGAACTGAGCTCCCTTAACCAAGAACTATCTGATCTACGGAAGTTTGTTAAAGGAGAAATTCATGATCTTTGTGGGGAGATGAGTTCACTTTTTCAAGTAGTCTACTCTCGACGAGTGCTGCTGGTACAAGTAGCACTACCGTTGGGCACGGTCTAAAAGTCCCCAAGTTTGCCATGTACAATGACATTCGCAATGCCACTACTGTGGAAAACTTCCTATTCGGCCGTGAACAATACTTTGAGGCCATGGGAATTGTTGATGACATTACTAGGATAAGCAATGCCTCAATCTTCTTCCAGGATGCTGCTCAACTATGGTGGAGAAAAAAGCATTCTGAACAGGAGAAAGGCCTGTGTGTGATCAACACATGAGAGCAATTCAAGGTTGAGTTGCGCAAGTACTTTGTCCCTCATAATGCGGATAGTGAAGTTAGAGGGAAGCTGCATCAGCTTGAGCAAACAGGTAGTGTTTCTGAATACATTAAGGAATTTACTACTTTTATGCTTGAGATTAATGATCTGTCCGACAAGGACTTCCTCTTTCACTTTAAAGATGGCTCGAAGGATTGGGCAAGAGTGGAATTGGAAAGGCGTAACGTGCAGACTTTGGACGATGCCATTGCTGTAGCCAAAATGCTAACCGACTACTCGGCCCATTCCAAGAGTAAAAAGCCTAATTTTAATAAAAGTGAGGGAGAGAAAACTGGACAGAAAAGAGAAGCAAGTCACAAGGAGGGAGGACATAAAAAATCCTCAAATGACAAACCTAAGAACTCTTCGAGTAAGCGTGATGGACCTTTGAAACCTTGCTTCATTTGTGATGGACCATATTAGGTTAAGGATTGCCCTAATCGCAAGGCGATGAATGCTATTGTGGCGGAACTCAACAAGGAAAGGCCTAAAGAGGAGCCTCAAGTTGATTTGGGAGTTATCCAACACTTAGGTACTCTCTCCAAGCTTTTCTCTCCAACTGTTCCCAAGGAGAAAGACTTATTGTACGCTGATACGTCCATTGGAAGTAAAGGTGTGGGTGCTATGATGGACATAGGAGCTATGCACAACTTCATGGACGTACAAGAGGCCAAACGTCTAGGTCTCAAACTTTCCAAAGGAGTTGACACTATCAAGGCAGTCAATTCCGAAGCAAGGCCGATTCATGGGATAGCGAAGGGAGTAGTTGTCAAGATTGACGATTGGTAAAGTAAGTTAGACTTTACCATTGTCCCTATGGACGATTTTAAAATGGTTTTAGGTCTTACTTTCTTTTGCAAAGTTTTAACTTTTCCCATTCCCGTATCGAATTCCCTTGTAATTCTCGACAACCACAAGATCCAAGTGATTCTGTTGAAAAGCATGGAGAAATCTAAAGTATCAATGATTTCTACCTTGTAATTCAAACGGGGTCTCAAGGTGGATCAAAGTTACGTTGCCACCATAAGGGAATTAAGGGATGAGGAAGACGTGACAAAGCCTACTACTGCATTGCCATGACCCATTCAAGCTGTCCTTGAAGAGTTTAAAGACGTGATGCCTTTGGAGTTGCCTAAGAAATTGCCTCTTAGGCGAGATGTAGATCATCACATCGAGCTAGAACCGGGCGCCAAACCTCCTGCCATGGCCCCTTACCGTATGGCACCTCCCAAACTTGCGGAACTGAGGAAGCAAATTAAAGATTTGTCTGACTTAAACTAAATCCAGTCATCAAAAGCCCCTTATGGTGCTCCAGTCCTATTTCAAAAGAAAAAGGACAGATCGCTACAAATATGCATAAACTACCGAGCCTTAAATAAGGTAACCATCAAAAACAAGTATCCAATTCCACTGATAGCTGATCTATTTGATCAATTGGGGAAGGTAAGGTACTTCACGAAGTTGGACCTAAGGTC
The DNA here is from genome assembly GCA_021533255.1 of Ceriops tagal. Lineage (NCBI taxonomy): Eukaryota > Viridiplantae > Streptophyta > Magnoliopsida > Malpighiales > Rhizophoraceae > Ceriops > Ceriops tagal. The sequence goes on along the minus strand of CM038609.1, from coordinate 1,743,258 downwards.
GGGGTATTATCAAGTTCGTATAGCACCTAGTGATGAGCCAAAGACTGCGTGCGTAACGCGTTATGGAACTTTTGAGTTCCTAGTTATGTCTTTTGGTCTCACCAACGCCCCTGCTACTTTCTGCACGCTAATAAACAAGGTATTTTATCCTTTTCTTGACAAATTCGTGGTAGTTTATTTGGATGACATAGTGATCTATAGTAACACTCTTGAGGAGCACAAAGATCACTTGAAACAAGTCTTTCAAGTACTACACGAAAATAAGTTGTATGTCAAGAAAGAGAAGTGCTCTTTCGCGGAGCAAGAGGTGGATTTTCTTGGTCACAAGATCAAGGATGACAAGCTTATGATGGATCGAGCAAAGGTCCATGCCATTCAAAAGTGGGAGCCTCCAACAAAGGTCCCTGAATTGCGATTATTCTTGGAACTGGTTAACTATTATCAGCGGTTTATCAAGAGATATTCTACCATTGTTGCATCATTGACAGATCTACTAAAAAAAAAACGTCACTTGGCATTAGTCGAAAGAATGTCGATCTTCCTTTGAGAGATTGAAACATTCAATCTCTAAGGAACCCATCATGGCGCTACCCAACTACGAGAAGGCTTTTGAAGTTCACACGAACGCATCTAACTTTGTCATTAGGGGAGTCTTGATGCAAGATAGGCATCCCATTGCCTACGAAAGCCATAAGCTAAACGATGCGGAGAGTCGGTACACCGTCTAAGACAAGGAAATAACTGCTATCATCCACTGCCTACGCACATGGAGGCACTATCTGCTAGGAAGTCAGTTTGTGATCATGACCGACAATGTCGCTACAAGCTACTTCCAATCACAAAAGAAGCTTAGCCTCAAACAAGCTCGTTGGCAAGACTTCTTGGCTGAATTCGATTATAAGCTTCAATATAAGCCAAGTAAGGTTAATGTTGTTGCTGATGTGTTAAGTCGAAAGGCAGAATTAGCATCATTATTCGCTAGCACACCAAGGAGTGACTTCCTTGAACAAATCAAGGAAAGCACGTTATAAGATAATTTGACCAAGAATTTGCTAAGGATGGCTAGTGAAGGGAAGACTCAACGGTTTTGGCTAAACGATAGCATTCTCATGACGGTTGGCCATCGAGTCTTCGTGCCTAAGTAGAGAAACTTACGGAGGGACATTCTCAAGGAGTGTCACGATTCTTTATAGGCTGGTCACCCAAGTATGACACGAACCCTTGCCCTCGTCCAACAAAGTTATTGTTGGCCACAAATGCAAGATGATATTAAGGCCTATGTGCGGACTTGTCTCGTTTGTCAACAAGATAAGGTTGAACAACAACGTCCCGCCGGTCTACTTGAGCCACTACCTATTGCCGAAAGATCTTGGGAAAGTGTCTCAATGGACTTCATTGTGGCCTTACCCAAGTCTGATAGGTTTGGAAGCATCATGGTGATTATTGATCGATTCAACAAGTACACCACCTTCATTCTAGCCCCCGTTGATTGCAAAGTCGACAAAATAGCTCGTCTATTCTTCAAGAATGTGGTGAAGTTATAGGGAGTACCTAAAAGCATAATAAACGATAAAGATCCCTGCTTCACAAGTAAGTTCTAGGGCGAATTGTTCAAATTGTTAGGGACTAATTTGAACTTCTCAACCAGCTTCCATCCCCAAAGCGATGGCCAAACCAAATGCATCAATGTTTTGTTGGAACAATATCTACGGTACTATGTCAGTGCCCATCAGCGAGATTGGGCAAAATTGCTTGATGTTGCCCAATTCTCCTACAACCTCCAAAGGAGTGAAGCAGCAGGTAAAAGTCCATTCGAAATTGTCACGGGAGAACAGCCTCTAACCCCAAGTGCTGTTGCCTCTTCTTACACGGAAAGCAACCCTGCTGCCTATAAATTTGCAAAGGAATGGCACGAGAAGGCAGACATCACAAGAGTCTGCATTGACAAAGCTGCCAAACGGATGAAAAAGTGCGCCAATGCCAAGCGATGCTCAAAGGAATACGCGGGGGGATACTTGGTGATGGTAAAATTGCTACCTAACCAATTCAAGTCCTTACGTAAAGTGCATAAATGCTTGGTGAGGAGATATGAAGGGTCATTTCCCATAATCAAACGAGTAAGGAAAGCTACCTACCAAGTCTAACTTCCCCAAAGACTCAAAATTCACAATGTCTTCCATGTATGTCTTCTAAAGACCTTTCATGAAGACACCAAAGATCCTAGTCGTGGGGAATCCAAGCGTGCACCAACTGCCGTCATCACCGAATTCAACAAGGAAGTGGAATGCATCCTTGCTGATAGGGTGATACGAAAGAGAGGAGTTCCTGACTACACTGAGTACTTAGTCAAATGGAAACATCTACTAGACCATGAGGTTAGTTAGGAACGAGAAGATTTGCTTTGGCAATTTGCTGACCACATTTGATGTTACAAAGACGAAGGCGTGACGAGGATGTCACGAGATCAAGTGGGGGAGGATGTCATGGGCCATCCCAAAAGCATTGCCAAACTAGGCCCGTTGGACGCCTAGCCTGATTATTGCCTAAAGACTTGGCCAAAACATTCTGGACGAATTCTTGTGTGCCAAGTCTCTAGAATTCTCTTTTGTAAATATCTAAGCTATTTAGAATAGTCTTGATCTAGAGGGTTTTATAGTCATCTAGAACAAATGATTGTAGCCACACATTGAGGAGGTGGAACCACTATAAATGCCCCACTTCTCTCAATTGTAAATCACCATTGAATTAAAAGTTCCCTCTTGTGCAAAGCTCTCTCTCTTATGCCTTTAATTTCCTTGTCCCTTTCTAGTCTCCCTTGACTCCAAGTCAATTCCCTCAAACTCACTTAGTTCATCTTTTCTCATAAGGTATCTAAGTGCTGCGCGGATTAGCATGATCAAAGCCACTCTGTGACACTAAGCTGACTTCAATCGCCAATTTCTACAGGATTAATCGGCTCATATTGAGTAGTCCTACCAGCTTGACCTAGGCTCCAAAATGGCCCAATTATTAACATTGGGCTGTATTGCTTATCAAAGTTCCCCAACACATTGGAGTCCAACATGAATGGACTAAATGTTCTAAGCATGTTAATCTTGCTTATCCAATAATACTAAAGTTATGATTAAAATTTTTAAACAAAAAAATAAAAAATAACACTAAAATACTTCTATTTTAGATGTTTCGAATTTTATTTTTAAAAAAATTATGAAATTTATGAAAATAAGGAGAACTACTCCTATTATATAACTTATAATTGAATAAATTTCTTTATATATATATATATATATTATAACTGTATTAATATTTATTATTTTTATTATCCTATACTATATTTTTTGGTTAATATTAATTTCTTCTTATCTTTTAAAAAAATAAAAAGCTCTTAAGTCTCTCATTTTTTAATATTTTTCACTGTAAATGAAATTATGCATTATAACAGTTGAATTTGAATTACTTAAAAAGATTGGAATTACATACAAATATGGAACTTTTTGCCCTTCCACATTTATTTAAACACATAATTTAACAAGAAAAATGAAATTCAAACGGAAGACCAAAGAAGTAACATTTGAAAATTTCAGTTCAAAGAAATTAGAACTTCGAAATCTTTTAAGAAGTGCAAATATGGAAAAGTAACAATTAGATGAACTAAAACTAAGTTGGAGAGAAAAATAAAAGATAATTAAGATTGAAATAAATATTAGTGTAAATTTCAAGGAATTAAATCTAAATACCAATCAACCTTTTATTTAGATCTCACTAAATTGACAAGAGAGATTTAACTATACTATTATATTTGAACTCTAAATTAAAATTAAATATATTTCATAAATTTTCATTTTAACAGGGGAACAAAATTTTATAATTTAAAATTTTTGAGGGGGTATGAGCTCATGGCTGATAGCCTTGTCTTAATTTTGCCCCTAATTATCAAGTCAATCTCTTTTAACATAGGCTTTGTTATACAATGCTTTCATATCATAACAAATTTAATTACAGATTTAGTTTGAACTAAGATTGAAATTAAAATCATTTTTTCAATTTTAGTTCTTAATTTTGAACTATAAGGGTAATATAGTTATGGTTTATCCTCTTTAAAAATTAAAATTGAACCTGCAAGCATTGAATTAAAATAAATAATTACTTAATTTAGTAATAATTAAATTCAAGCATTTTATTTATTTTGAAATTCTGTTTACTTTCACATTTTTTTATTATAAAATTTTGTTAGCCTTAATGTCATACTATTGAATAATTCAAATTAAATTTTTTCTATGAAAATCAAAAAATGTTATATAATTTATTTAAAAAACCCAAATTATTTTAGGACCTAATTATAATTAAAATTAATTTTAAATTAGAAATGCAATTAAACCACAATCCGATTTATTTATAATTTTTAATTATCAAAATAGTAATCAGATTGATATGTGATTATATCTATCTTTATAATTATAGATAATAATTTTATCAAAAAAATATAAATTATATGCAATTAAAACTAAAGAACTTATATGTGCTTCATCAAAATCATCATAATTTGGCTCCCAAAATTAAATTTTATTCAACATAATAGAAAAGCTCATATAATCTGTCAAGCAGATTGATCAGGGACCGTTCCACACATTTCATTGTCAGCTTTTGTCTGTTGATCTAATCTCCAATTTTACTACATTGAGCGGTTGATTTTGTGGGTATCAAATGTGCATCCGTCTTTTCAAATTTTTAAAGTAAAAAGACATCTTTAGCATATAATCTTATTATTACATGCCAAAAGGAAGACACAATCACTTAGCAATTATAAATTATGAATTTCTTCCTTGAATTTTTAGAAGTTAACGATCTATACTCGGCTTCCATTGGTAAATGAAAAGCCTTTCGTCATTTTGTTTCTTTTCTTATCTTATGAAAGTGGGTCGCATTAAGCATTGGATAGGACTCTTTTGTTCTTAACTATTCGATAAATATTTGACCATTATGTAATCAGTTAATAACAATAATAGGAAAGGTTGATTCTTCCTACAAAGGCTAATCTTATTGGTAATGACAGTGCTATGAGAGAGCTCCATTTTTTCTTTTTTTTTTTTTCTGGTTTACAGAAGCTAGGGATCAAATCTTAAATTTGAAATTAAGAGTTTAAATAATTTTCTCGCTAGAACTTATAACTAGTAGCAGAGTGCTCCATTTTCTACTTTCCAGGATTTAATCCTTTCTATGAACAGTTTAGGAGTAAAATCATGAATACACAAGGTAATGTAGGAAAGCGCGCTATTAAGATCATCTGAGGAGGAATTTAATCTCAATTGACACTTAAATTAATTCGAAGACCACTTAAGCTCATTTAAGAATAATTTGACTGTAAATTGCCAAAAAAAAAAAAAAAAAAGGAATGACTCTAAGATGGTGCAAAATTTTATCGCCTTTAAAAGTGTATCAGACAAAAAAAAGTGATCGGAGGAAATAGTACTGGTAGTAGCAGTTTTACAAATAAATAATATTATCCATCTTCCTCTTTTTTCCCCCCCCCCCTATTTTGTAATAAAAAGGGAGGAGACTGTGAGACTGAGTGATATGGGACAATATGCTTTCACGTAATGAAAGAGTCTTTTATCCTGTTTTTTTTTTTTTTTAATCGTACCGAGGGGCATCAGACACTTTCTTCGAACTTATTTATATTACCTTATGAACGGCATAAGTGTTTCACTATTGAGTAATAAATAAATTACTTCCTAATAAAGATAATGGAAAGGGCTTATTTTCAAGATAATTAAAAATACTTATTGTTGATTTATGGTTCTAAGTATTCTCTCACCAGGAGTTAATTGGTTCAACTTGATGAAATAAATATAACATAAGTAGATAATTGAATGGGCAATCAGTTGTGAAAAGGAAATAGTTAAAACTCTCATAACTGCAACTGTATAACTTACTTTCCTCTCACACTTTTTTCGAACTAACGCAAGAAAAATAATAGAAGATATAAGGCCTTTCAAACATTGTATAGACGGTAAACAATAAGTGATTTTCGTTGTGATTTCTTTTGGATCATGAAGTTTTGTGTGTGATACAAACAAATTGGCTATTCAACCCTAGAATCCTAGACCATGAAATGATATGGGGTTGGGGGAATTTTAATTTGACAATAAAATTTCATATGAAAATTATGTATTTAATTTCTAACATTGATATTATAACATATATGATTGTTTTATAACTTGTTTTTATGCGTTTTGTTAGAAAATGCATGATTTCAGGGTTGTTTTCATGAAATGAGACTTTAAATTTGTTAATAACAACTCTGTCTGGCGGACATGCTAAGGCTTGAATTTTTACATGGTTCTAACCTATAAGCAGTGCGGTAATGCTGCAAAAGTTTTTTTTTTTTTTTGAAAGGTAAAATGATGTAAATATTAACAAAAAAAATATTTCCTTTACACAAAATGTGTGGAACCTTTGAATAAAATGGTACAAGCCTCGAGCACGCTAGGAGGCCATGAATAAAAAAATTATAGCCCCACCCACCCTATATAACTGAAGAAAGCCTACATCTTTCCGAGAGGCACGATGTAAAATAATTCCTTCTCAGAAGGTAAAATCCAAGCAAGACCACCAATCTACCTAGTCTCTGGTGATTGAACTGAATTGAACTGAACTTTCGTACCTGCGCTGAAAAAAATCAATGTGTTTGTTCGATCCTTATTTTAGCATTATGACATCGATTGGTCCGTTTAGATGGAGTATCATTAAGGTTAAATAGGAAATTGTTGCATGAGAAAGACCTTATCGACCACTTGGCCTTTGCCCACTAATACATATGAATTTGTATCAAGTCACAAAGACAATCCACTAAAATACATTTACCCATAAAATAACACTCATTATAGGGCAGTTAAATAAACCACGCAATTGTATAGAACCGGATCAGTCAGATCTTTCTTAACTCATATCAATAACCCAAATCACGCCATGAATTTCATACTAATCCAACAAACTCGGGACTATCCATGAGATGCTCCACCAATTCAAACATTTACACTACACATTCTAAATTAGAGTACAATGAAATGAAAGAAAAGGTAATTAATTGATTCTTGCATTTGCCCTATAGGCAGTGCAACTCATATCAAAACTCTCCTCTTCTTTAATCAAACTTAAGTGCTCTTTCACCAACAATCAACTCCTAATTAGCTGTCAAACAAAATTTTCTATCTTTGGTAAACTCAGCCCATACCACACATAGGATGTTATGAAGTCAAGCGGTCTCCTTTGACTATCCATTACATCACATAATGGCTCACGATAAATGCACCGTCGCTTTTAGCTTGCCAAATTAACTTATTCATCTCCGTTCATGAAAACTATTGGTTACACAATAATCTCTCAAACTCCTTAAGTAACTTCTCCTTATAATCGAACATCCGACAACATCATAAGATATTTCATAGCTATTGTGTAAAATTATGTATTGAACATTGTTTAATCGTTACCAAAGTAATAGATCAAAATTAAGTAATCTTAGGGTACCTAGATAATCGGTTCCCCTTTGTTGCTCTACGCACACCTCCCTCCACACCGGTAATTCTACAAAAGTTAAAATGCTTAGTTCTGTCTGAGTTGAGTATTTAAATCTCAATTATGTCTCACACGTTGTGTTTCAAAAAATGAAATTTATATAAGCTTTGTAGTGCTTGTTATAAGCTTTTAAACGCCATATCATACGTTTCAATCTGATCTTTGTCAAGGGAAAAGCGAATTTCTGAAGATCTGTTGTAAAACTGAGTTCTGTTAGGAAAGAATTGGCGTTGGGCCCATTGAGAAAGGAGACTTCCGGCGAATACGCGTCCCAGAAAGACGTGAAAAGCCCTTTAGCAAACCGCCTGAGAGTTTCCTGATAAATTCCGGCGCGCACGAGACCCTACAAAAAACAAAAGAAAAAATAAAAAAAAGGGGGGGGGGAACTGGTTTTTAGAAGCCAGTTGTTGGAGTTCTCCACGTGTTAGGGGTACTTGCTATACATTATCGACACTACAACGTTGAATCCCAAGGCAATGTAGCTATTCCAACGATAAATCCATGGAGAAAAAGGGCATCAGTGGAGACTTTAAAGCAACCACAGCAATCAAAACAAGAAGTATTCCCCCCCCCCCCCCGCAAAACAAAGACACCCCTCATTTTATCTACCAATATTTTTTTGTACCACTAGTCCAATAATAAAGTGGTAGACGTCATGGAGGCCAACGATGATGAAGAATCATGGTTACGATCAAATCTTGGAACAATAATTGAACTCAGGAATTATGAATTTGATTCTTTTACTACTAGGCTAAATCTCTACCTGGCTCTCAAAATGTTACCATCAATAAATAATATGGCCTCACAACTTCCCTTATAGGTTAAGATATTGTATGTGAGTATGTTGTCAGGATAAATTCACCGTCGGGTCAGTAAAAATTCGATTTTATCGTTGTGTGTTACTACCTTTCAATTTGTCCTATTAAAGACAGTATCATTCGCAAAATTATCGTTTTCGTTCTACCATTGTTTTTGGAGTGTTAGAGTCCTGTCGGTAAACCTACTTTGACAATTTTGCAAACGATACTGATTGTAATTGGATGAACTTGAAACACAGTGACCCACAATGATAAAAGTAAATTATTACTTAACCACTGATAAACCTATCCCATATATATTCTCTGTTATGTTGTCCTAATTTTTTTTTACACTGTTTTTTGGTCTTCCCTTTTTCTTTTTTTTTTCTTTTTTCCTCGGCTCCCCACGAATATAATGAAAATTACAAGAATTTTAAAAATATTATCTCGTCAAAGTTTGAAACTGGAGTTATCAGCAATATTGCATTTACTTCTCCAATAATCAAGTCGTCACAATTAATGTGATTGCGATTGTAGCTAATGCAATATTTTAGTAATTGCATACTATAATATAAAAGACACATCGGAAATAAGAGAACAATATAATTCTGATTGCCTTATTACAATAAACGAGTGGCATCCTCTTCACATTCCATATTCCATGACAATAGTTATCATAACGACAACGTAGCTTATTCATTTAAATCCACCACAAACTAGTAAAAAAAAAAAACACACACACACACACAAAAACGAGCGATAGCCATGCCACTTCAGACGCTTATAGAACACACAATATAGTAAACTTGAATGCATAATTCCCTGCACGCAGAAAACTATGGAGTGGAAGAGAAGAGACACATGAGACGTTTAGCTTAGGAGCACAAGAAGCCACTGGGAGCTGTCCTACTGCACACATTGAGAAGCAAACTTAAGGCAATTGGGAGGCTAATGTTGATACCCAAGATGCTGGCTTTGATGGCAGTGCAAAGGCAGATCGCGGCCTCGAGATCGGCAAGGCCTTGGATGAGTGTGCAGCAAGGTTGTACTGGGGGTGTACCAATAGTAACGTTAACCAATGTATTCAAAACATTTGCGCATGCACCAATTCTGAGAGTATCCCTTGGACAAGTTCCCACAGGAGGAGGGGGAGGAGAAGGAGGAAGAGGAGTAGGAGGAGTTCCCCCAGGAGGAGGGGGAGGTGGTCCCCCAGAAGGAGGGGGAGGAGGGGGAGGAGGAGGAGGGGGAGGTGGTCCCCCGGAAGGAGGGGGAGGAGGGGGCCCTGGGCTTGGAGGACAACCCCGACATGCAGCAGCAGCTAGGTTAGAGAAGAGGAGGTTCAAAGCAAGGAGAGCAAGTGAAGCTGTGCTTTTGCTCAAAGTCATTTCCGAAACTATAGAACAGGATACCAGAGTTGTAAGATTATAGCTACTTAGCTAACAGTAGCTATGGAAGAGAGAGTGCTCTTTTGGGGTTTTCAGAGATGGATGGTGGGGGATTGGCTTATATAGGGCTCGGCTCACGGAGGATGGGAAAGGTTGGTGGGCCCATTTTAACAGGAAATAAGTGAGAAAAGAAGGAATAAATCTGAGCATCCATTTGTGGGCTCTTGGGCTTATAGCTGGCAGAACACGGACAGAAGTTTTGGATAAAAGATTTGGAAGCTCGTGAGGTTGGGATTTGCAAATTGCCATGTGCTTTTCCATGGCAAAATCAATATCTATGATTCTATCTATCTAGCTAGCCAGTTCTTATAAATTTTGACTCACTGTACCGCATTCAATCCTAGAATCATGCGCGACTATGAAATATAATTTCAAGTGCTTTGAATATTTTCATGACAATGTCTAGGGACTATGGCATGAGACTTCAACTAGCAAATTAGAGATCACAAGTTTAGATTTCATTGAATGAAAGATTGATCTAATATCGTGTAGTTCACTGTCGGATAGGTTTTGTAATAAACCTATTTTCACGTTGGAAAGATGAGGCCTCATGATTTCGTATGCTTACATATGGCGCTAGTAGTTTCTGCTTTGATTAAAAAACAAATATGGTAAAATTGCATTTGGTTGATGTTATATATATATATATATATATTCTTCATCCAAAAATTCGTTGAGCTTTAAATCTTTTCTTTTCTAATCTAGTGATTCGAATATGGGCGTTGCAATTTAGAAATTCTAAATTCTTAGACTTTATAAACAAGGTTAGAAATCTTATGTCAAAAAAAAAAAGAGAGAAAAAGAATAAGAATGAAGTAAGATGTAAAGTTAATATTTTAAAATTTTAAATTAAAATTTAATATTAATTTCATAAAATTATTATTTACTTAAATTCTACTTTTTTTTTTTCTCGTCCCCACTGCATGGGCTAAATTTGCGGGACAACAATAACCTAGCTAGTGCCGAAATAATCGTGGATTTGCGCCCTCTGTTTTGACATTAACAACAGTCTTGAGAGCAAATTTTATCCTTTTTGGGAGCTTTGGTATTGTGGACCAATTGGGAACGTGGCTGTACGAAATTTATCTAGTCGATTGGGTTGTGTGATTCTTTGATTATTGTCACCGTGCTAAAATATTTAACGATTAGTGGATGTATAATTTTTGTTTTTTTATGTCAAAGAAATAGATGGTGCAAATATAAAAGTGATTAAGTAGAATTAATATCACCATTAGTAACTATTTATTTAATTAGAAAATTAGCACTTTAGTTTTGCTGCCCTCAGTAAACTCGCAGTTTTTGATGAATCGTCAGTGCTTTTTAATATATATATATATATGTATAATATTTAATTGTTATTAAATATCTTAACAAAAATTTGAAATTATATTTGCTGGTGAAAACGTTTGATTTCTAACAACTAGCAAGATCACTTGGCTATAATGTTGTAAAGGCTTAAACACTGACTGGATAACGCTTATGGAGTCAATATTTATGCGATCCAAACTATTATTTTATTTTTTTTATTTTTTTATGTAGAGATATTCTGTTAAGGTTCTATTGATTTTAAAATTTTGGTCATAGTAACTTCTTCGATTAATATTAATTTTTGGTAAAAGGACTTGTAAGTTATCACCTATAAAAATTATCCACTTGTCTGCTCGAAACATTTTAAGCGAACAATTCATACTCGAAGCAGTCGGAACACATCAACGTATATTAATTTCTCACTTTTTAGCATGATTTTAATTTTTGAACTTTTAACCAAAGCTTTACCCATTATCATGACAATTGGTCCAAGTAGCTAGTTCGACTGGTAAACCAGTGAACTGGACTACAATGGGATCTGTTATTTAGAGACACCCAAAAAAAAAAAAAGGGCTATTTATCTATTTTGATCCAATAAATTGAATAATCAAAACTATTTAACCTGTGTTTCTTCCAAATTCATGTAGAAAGTTAACTATTATTTGTACAATAGATAACTATTTTTGTTTCTCTAATAACTGGCTGCCACTACACTACAGGTGAGTTGTTGTTTTTGAGACAACTATTAATAAAATTTCAACATAGTTTTAAAAAAAAAAAAAAAAAAAAACTATTGACTCAATATTGACCTAGCCCTAGTTTTTCTCTTTTTATTCAAATTAACTTTTATTGTTAAAAAAGTATGCAAAGCTATTTTTCACCAAAACACTTAAATCATTAATTGAAATATTCAAACATCAACTAATTTTTAAATTTAATCAAAATCATTTTATTTATAATAATACATGTATTCACATTAAATATTGAAGTGATCAATTTAATGTAAACCATTAAATGAATAAAACCTTTTTTTTTCTATTTTGTATTATACTCACATTCAATTCATAACACTATATTAGATGAAGAATTATATAATACGTGCACAAGTATTATTTCAAAATAACAAATATTAGTGACCAACTAATTTAATCATTGACCTATTGATTAAATGAATAATAAATTTAAAGAAGCGTATCAATAAGCATGTCAATGACCAATCAAAAATTTCACTATATTCTCTTTCTCCCTAATTTTCTGCAAGAAAATCTATCGATATTTCTGTTTTACTTTTTCTATCTTAATGTTTTTACTCTCCTTGTTCTATCTCCTCCTCTCTCTCTCTGCCCCCCCCCCACCACACACTCTTGCTCTTCTACCATCACAATTTTCTACTTTCTCTTCTCTCTCGACTCTCTCACACTTTAAAGTTTTTCTTTTTTACTCTTTTTTTTTAAATTTATCTACTCTCTCTCATCCTTTCACGGCGTCTCTGTTTATCATCTACCCTCTTTAGCTTTGGGCATTTTTTCCTCTATATTCTCTCTAATCTCCGCCCACACATTTTCTAACTTTTTCCTTTTCTTCATAATTTCTCTCCCTACTGTTGTTTCTATATAGAGTAGTTGATAAAAAAAATATATTGAAATATAATTATTGATGGAAAATAGCAAAAGCAGACAACAAAAAATTTTTTAAAAAAATAGAAAAATGGCAACAAAAAACCAACAGTAACCAAATGAACGCCCTTAAGAAAAAGGAAAAACATTGAAGAGAAGGCAAAATATATAACCCCACGAAAAGAAATGCAAAGGAGTTAGCGTTAAAAAACGATTTTTTTTTTTCTTGGGTGTTGGTGACAAGTGTCAACTAATTATATTGGACTTTGTCCGTTTATTTGTGGCCTATGTCTTGAGACCTATCTGCCTTGCCGTTTAGTGGTGGAAGTGTGTTGCTTGCGCCAAAGGGAAGCGTTGTTTGCGTTATGCGGAAGCGTCACGGGGCACCTCTAGAAATCCCCACAGAACTATTTGAAATTTTTAGTCTAAAGAATTATCATTTCTTCTTTTCGCAAGCTGTCTACCCTCTTTTGGCTTCGCCTTAAGCTTCGCCAATTTCCCCCCTCCCCTTAAGTCAACTTCAACCGCATAACAAACACAATACAAATCTCAGTTGCTTTAAGAACATGTCGCGCTAAGATAATTACTTGTAGTTTTCATGGGTTTACATCTCTCTTACGTTGACTAAACAATTTGACTTAATATAATGCGTACGGACTAATACATGATATTATTTGACTAAATATATTTTTTTTCCCAAATTTAAGGCCATTACAAAAGTGTTTGATTACATTTTTACTGTGTAGAGGGATGATCGAAGTGCTGAAGCAAGTCACGGTAGATCTTGATTAGCTTGTGGGCACAAACCAGAAACTACCGCATATGATTGGGTAGTTTTTGTTTTCTAGTAAAATGCATGTTCTTACAAATTCAGAGCTTTCCACTGGACGAGTGCAAATCTTTGTGTTGACATTTAACCAACCGGAAATTAAAGCTCCTCCACAAGTTTGTTGTCCAACTTTATTTGATTGGTTCCTTCCAAAATGGTACAAAGAAAATGAAAGCGACACGAGAAAATTTTTTGGCCATTTGGTGCAACCCACAGTATACGAAGATTGTTTCTCAGAAATTTAGTTGAAAACCCCAGAAAAAATGCTTGACTTTGTCATTCCATTACTTTTGGTCAGAGATCACCGTCCAAGAAAAGATGATCGAAAGTCATGCTCAAACCAAAGACTCACAAGCGGATATTTTGTTCACGGGAGTACAACTGATAGTAATATGGTCATGCCATCTGCAGTCCAAAGATAACCAAAAAGAATGATGATTTTATTGAAAAAATGGAAAAATTTTGGTCTACTAAATCTTTGTTTTTTTTTTTTTTTGTTTTTTGACCTGCTGAAAAACAATTTTATTAAAACATCAAAGCTTGTACGCAAACAAAAAATGGAAAAGTGAATTATCATTTTTTGTTAAATGAGTTTCAAGGACCTCTGGGATTAAAATTGAAATAAAAATGCAAATTATGTGGAATCTGAAATGGAATAGCTAATTTGAAAACATATGTAATTTATTTTGAAATTAAAGTCAAATTCTCTTTGGCCCAATTCGGCATCGAAATTAATATCAAATGTATTTTTTATCGATATTTTATATATAAGATTTATTTTTGACAATCATAGTATATTGTGCTATATTTATAATCATTTTCATATTTTTCAAAAATATGTATATATAAGAAGGGAAATGGAAATGACAATAAGATTATCTAAGGAAGGAAGAGAATGGTGACTTCTATATATAGAAAAATCATTTCCATAAATAAATGAATGTGAATGAAATTTTCTTTTACTAAAAATTATAAATAAACATTACTTATTTTTATTTTCACTTTAAAATCAAAAAGTTTTGAGCTAAATAGTTAAAGTATTAACTAAAATATATAAAAATAAGTTTCAATATTGGAAAAGGGCATAAGAAAGGTCACAACTACATTGTTGCTTCTCCATATACTTAGGAAAATGCGTTCAATATTTTTGATATAAGATAATTAAGAACTTCTTTAGATAATGTTTTTGTTTCAACATTCCTTTAGGTTAAGATTTATTTTTATTTGCTCATTATATACACTACTTTAATGTAACTTTTAAGATTATCTTTATATATAAGGGGTGTTTTCCTTTTATTCATAACTTGTACTTGATATTATTATTTTACCTAATTAAAAGTTCTTCATTCATTAAAAAAATAAAAAAAAAAGATTTAATATTTTTAAGTGTACATATAATCCTTAATAATTTACCATCTGTTTTGTTTCATCCTTTTGTTAATTAGACGTGTAATCCATTGCTAATAAAACTTGTTTGACTTGTTCAAAAAAATTCACAACTTAACCTTAAAATTTATTGTTCAATGAAACTTAGGTAAGGAAAAGAAAGAGGAATGAATGGGCTAAAGTTAAATGGTGTAAAAGCTTAAAAAGGTAATTACAATAAATTTAAAAATTTATACCAAAATTTTAGGGGAACTTTAAAGGCTTATGACCCTTTTAAGTTACATTATGGCTTTACTAACTTGAAAAACTTTAAGCATGAAAGTTGTATCACTTGGTTAAGCTAGCTTTATTCAGTGATCTACGAGTAACGTGCATATAAAACCATAAGTTATTCACGAGAATGCTTAGGAATGGCATAAATGGCATTTATCAAAGTTGTAATTTAAAGAATTAAGGAAATTAGGACAAAAATTTCCCTTATAAACATTAATCTCTATTATGATAGAATCTTTTACATTTGTTAGCTACATTCACAACCAACCTTGACAGATGACTTTTCTTTTATAATTAATAATGTATATTAGGTAGTTTTGTTATATCATTGCATCAAGATGCAAAAAACTCAGATATCTCAAGTATACAAGACCTTTAAATTGTATAGTATAAAAAAAATTATATGTTTACAATATTAGTTTTGTTTGATAAAGTAACTCTAAATAATTTGATGTATAAATTCTTATATATATGCCATATCAATTATGAGCAAAGTATAATATTAAATCTCAACTACTTACCATAACTAACATTTCCCTTTGTACAAGGTAAAAGTGTTGGGAACAAAATCTTGAAAAAAAAAAAAGTAAAATGAATATAGAAAATTTATGTAATTTAGAACTTAAATATTCTTATATTTATAGTTGTACTAAAATTTTACTATTTTAAAAGTTTTAAAATTATATAATAAGTATATCTTTTTATATAATGAAATAATAACTCTTATATGATAACAAATTACATGTTTATTTCTCATATAATATTAATTAGACTTCACTCCTACAATAATCTCCCACTTAAATACTAATTATTAAACTGATAATTATCATAATATAATTAAACTCATTTTGTATTCATACTTTTTATACAACACCACCTCAACAATTAACTATAGAGGCCAATTGAGGTTGTGTACAACCTCAATTTCTTTTCTTTTTGTTAAAATCCCTTTATAACTAACCTTGTCTTGTATTATTTATTATCATCATGTTCGTTTTTGACTCAATAAATACACTTATTTTTTAATGTCTTTTTGCCTTTTAATAATTGAGTTAGCTCTCATATATAATTTTTTTAATAAACTCATTTTGTTTTTCCATGGTTAACTTTCAATTGGCAGAATCTTTAACTTATATTACCTCATCAAAGTATTCTAATTCACTTTCATTAGTCAATAGCAAATAATACAAGAAAGGAAAAAATTGTAGTAAAAGTTTACATATTCCACCAAATTTTGTCATTTGTACTATTGGTGTAAAAGGCTCTGACTGCACTAGATATTTTTAAAATTTTTTAATACTCTTGTACTTATATCATCTTTTAAAATTTTCTCTAATTTGGTATATTCTCCTTTTTTAGCATGTCTCATTACATTATCCAATTTTGTAATATGTTTATTTTTATAGATAACATATTCATCAAATAGAACATCTTTGGTTTTAATAAATTTTCTATTTTATCTTCTCAGAGATGATATATAAATTCATTAATTTTATATATAATGATAAAATATTTATAAAATTTAAAATCTAATTTATCACTTTTACTAGAATCTATATATATACAAGAGACATAATCAAAAACTTTTAGATGTAGTTCTTTATCCAAGAGAACAGATGGTCATTAGTTAATTAAATAAGATGTAGTATTGATAGTATTAAACCAAATTGTCTTTATTAACCTAACATGTATCTCATGCTTTTAGCATGCTTATTTAAGGTTCTATTCAAGTAATTAATGGTATCATTCTATTATGACGTCTGGGAAACTATTTTCTTTATCCAAATCCTATTAGTCATACATAAATCCTTAAATTCTTTATTGTTATACTCACTAGCATTATTGTATCTCAACAATTTTATTTTTGCATCAGATTTATTCTCCATCAGATTTTTTCACTTTTTAAAAATTATAAATACATCAAATTTATTTTTTAAAAAATAAACTCATACCTTCTAAGTGAAGTCATCAATAAATGTGACATAACAAATTAAGGCACTTATGAATATTATTAAAGAAGGACCCCAAATATTAGCATACACAAACTCCTATTGCTATGTCTAAAGTGTGTTTCAAACTTTGAAGAAACTAACATTTTTCCACTTTTAAAACATCTATAACTTTTATGTTAGACAATTTGCCTTTTGTTATAGGTACATTAATTCCTTACTTATATATTCAAGGCTACAATGTCAAATCCTAGAATCAATCTCCAACTTAATAACTCCCACTAAATCCTTTATACTTAAGGTCATGTAAAGTGTCTCAATTATGCTTCCTTTTACTATTACCATTATTTTTTTAATGATTTTCCATAACCCACCAATAAAAATTATAAAATGTCCTTTCTCAAGTCCTATAGAAATCAAATTCCTTTTCAATCTTGAAATATGTTTGACATTATTTAGTTTTCACATATATTTATTTGATGTCTTGACATAAGCACTACTAGTCCCTACTATATCCAATGGTTTTTTATCAACGAGATGAACTTTTTTTTGAAATTACTAGCAATACAATTTTACATACGATCTCTATATGAGGTTGAATGAAAAAATGCTTTAAATTCTATAATCTTAGACTTTATTGTATCATTAACATTTAAAATCAAAACATCTAACATATTTTTAATTGTTACATTTGCAAACTTTTCGTCATGATTTTTCTTCTTTAACTACTTACAGTCCTTTTTAAAGTGGCCTTTATGACTGTGATTCTCACACGTAATATCAAATTTTAATTTATTCATTTTTCTAAATTTTGATTTGCCATTATTGCAGTCACATTAAGTTATCCTTATTTTACCTTCAATACTCAAGAAAAAACCAAAGTTAAATGATAGACCAAATTCTCTACTGTAAATATCTTCACTTAAAAGTAAATCACAAACTGCATTGAATTATAATTGTTACAAACCAAGCAAATTACTTATTACAATTACATTAATGTTTTAACGTTGAAGCAGCAAAAACAACAAAATCAATACCATAATCTCTTCATGAAAATTTATATTCACTGAATGCAATTGATTAAAAATTAAATTGAACTTATTTATATGATCTATAACAAATGAACTCTTTAATTTTTAAATTAAATAATTTTTCATCAAATATAATTTGTTAGAAGCAAGCGGTTTCTCGGATTAACGCCTTTATCAATCTTGCAATAGTCTTCTCTATTTGATCATTAAAAGTAACATTTTGGACTAATGTCAGTCAAATAAGTTATAAGTCTTATCTATCTAGCAACTCTTAATCTTCCTTACTTATCGATTCTAGTTTCTTTTCCAAAAGAGGTTGATATAATATTTTTTTCTATGAATAATTTTTCACTTGCATCTACCAAAAACCATAATTATTACTATTAAATTATTTATCCTCAACTTTCCTTCTTTAAATGTCATTGCTCTCATTGCTCCTTTGACCTCTTAAAACCAAAACTTTAATACTAATTGTTAAAAAGCAAAATATTAAAAATAAAATAAAATTAAAACAAACAAAAAAATTTTACATATTTTGTGATATAAATATTCCTATATTTATAGTCACACTAAAATTTCACTACTTTTAGAATTCTAAAATTATATAATAAATATATTTTTTTATACAAGGTGATAAGGTAACTCTCATATAAAACAAATTATATATTTACTTTTATATATTATTAATCAAGTTTCATTCTTATAAAATAAATAAATAAATAAAATTGTAGTGAGATAGATGGGTTTCAGGGGCTCCTTAATTGTCTTCCTAGTCATCGACCTTTTTTTTCTTTGCCACTGAGAGTGGTTGCAATACTTATGTTTAGATTAATCCCTAAGACATATTCCCTTGGATCCACAGCTACTTCAAAAATAAATTGCCCAAAGATGCCTTAAAGTTGGGCATACGCGCCCAGTTGCCTAATGGTGAGGCTAGCACAATTGTTGGAAGCCCACTAGATGTCCCTTGTTACTCAGTGCTTTTGTTGACGTTAGAGCAGCAGTGTGCCTCTACAGTGCTATTAAAGCTGATATTCTTGGCATCACCGTCAATATTCTCATCTCACTCAGCTTGCTTATCAACACTTGTGGGAGGAAGCTTCCTTCTAACTTCATTTGTGCTTAGGCAAATTCTTAATTATAATTCATTTCTTGATCCTTTTTTTTTTCATTTTTAATTTGATTTATTTCTACTATTGAAATAACAATAGCAATATAAAACCATTCATATTAACTACAATCCTTATCTATCTAGCAATTACCTGCAACTTAAGCTTCAGAACTCTTAGTATCATGTGGGCTCCTAGACATTATTTGACTTATTTTCCCACATTTTTTAACCATTTTTTATGCTTTCTTATGTGCCAATTGTTTAATAAACTAATGCTTCAAATCACATTTTTTATTGTAAGGTCAGATATTCAAATGATCAACTAAGAAAGCTACATACGTTGGAACACGCATGTGTTGATATGTGGAGAGAAACGTACATGTGTTGCAAGATGATGAATATTATTATTAATAGTATGAATATTACCCCAATATATTTTTCATATATGAAATAATGTTATTATTACTGATTAACAACTTTTGGTTACTTTTTAACCAATTTTCATACCTAAGAAACCATATCAAATTATGATATATACAAATTTTATATTAAAATAAATTATGTTGAATCAAGTATCAGGTCAAATCAACTTCAAATCATATTAAATTATGGTCAAATTAAATTTGAATTACATAAATAGAGATTATTATTTTTATCTTTAAGAAAAATACTTTATAGGCACACTCTTTGGCATTCTTATTGTACACAATCAATAAAGTAATTAATTTATTAATAAAAATAATATGTCCCGTAATGAATAATATAAATATCACTATTTTAACTTTTTTTTTATTTATACTTTTTCTTTATCAATAGTGCATAATAAGTCCATGGAAGGGTGCATCTACCTAGACTTTCTCTTTTTCTATAAATTTGTTTTGAGTTTGAGTAGACGGAGGTCAAATTATATTATACAACTATTTTGTAATATATATATTGAACGGATATTAGTTTTAAACCACGCTACATAAGCACATATTTTCATAAATAGAGATAGACACAAATAATTTATCTCATAAAATAATATTTGATATAAAATAAATAATGCTTAGTATCACATAAATTTTACATTAAATTTTACTTACTTTTATACAATTTTATTATGTAATGCAAAATACGACACTAAATATTATTTAGCTAATACAACCGCACTGTTTATTCTAACCAATGTCCGTACCCAATATTTTCCTTTAGTTTGAAGTCAGGTTTTCTCCCCTCTAATCTAGTTGGGGGCTGAGAATTCATTGGGACTTTGGATCGCCTGGGCAGACAATTATGAGCCTGTTAGGATGCATTTGCAAATGTCGAATTGGATGTTATCACACTTATCTGTTAGCGCCGTCATGTGCTCTCAGTCCGGTATTTTGGAGGGCAAAGCCATGGATGAGTTGGGCTTGAGCCGAAGCTGATTTCAATTGCCTATTTCTCTTTTTCTGGTCTTACAGAGGAGATGGCAAATCTTCGTAAGACAAACAGAGAGGGAGAAGGAAGGGAGGGCACAGGCGTCCAATTGCCTATTTCTGAATGATTTAATCAGCTCAAATTGGGTAGTCCTACCAGCATCACCCTAAAGTGATCCAATTATTAACGTTGGGCTGTGTTTCACACCAAAGTGCCCCCAACACGTAGGAATCCAATATGAATGGACTAGACGTCCCAAACATGTAATCCTTTGTTAAGTAATAATACTAAAGTTGTGATTAAAGACAAAAAAAAAATGAAAAAAAAAAAGACCAGGATTGCATGCAGCTCTGGAACTCTTACCATTTCACATTTATTCAAACCTAGAATTTAACCAGAAAGTAAAATTCAAACCCAAGATGGAAAAAAAAAAATAGAAATTGCCAATTTCAATCTAAAGAAATCTAAACTGCGAAATCGTTTAGGAAATAGGAAAAAAAAAAAGGGAATAACAAAGAAGATGAACTAGAACTTAAGTTGGAAACAAAAATGAAAGATTATTAAGATTTAAATAGATATTAGCATAAATCTCAAGGAAATAAATCTAAATATCAACACAAGGGAGATTTAACCATGGTATGAAATTTGAACTATAAACCAAAGATAGATATATTTCATAAAATTTCATTTCAACATGCGAACAAAATTTTATAATTTAAAATTTTTGATGGGGCATGGGCTCACGGCCCAATAGCCTTTTCCTAGTTCGGCCCCTAACTACAAAGACAAGATCAACCTCTTTTTAACACAGGCTTTGTTACACAATGCTTCCATGGTACATATCACAATAAACTTAATCACGGACTTGGTTTGAACTAAAATCAAAATTAAAATCATTTCTTTAATTTTGGTTCTCAACAATAACTACGGAGGTAATCCAATTACGATTTATCCTTTCCAAAAACTGAAACTGAGTGTGTAAGAATTGAACTAAAATCGTTGTCTAGTTAATTTAGTAAGCATTAAACTCAAACATTTTATTTATTTTAAAATTCTCTTTATTTTTACTTTTTTTATTATATTCACATTAATTTTCTTACGAAAATCAAAAATATTATATAATTTATTAATAAAACTAAAATTGTTTTAGGATTGAATCATAATTGAAATCGGTCCAAAATTTAAAAAAAAAAAAAAACAACCAAATCACACTTTTCTAACTTTCTTGGTTGGGAGAACAATAAACAGATCGACCTATATTCATGTCAATTTTTATTGCCATAGATAATAATCCGATTCCAAAAAAAATAAATAAATTATACGCAACTAACATTAGAAAACTCGCATTTAATTAATCGGAATCACCACAATTTGTCTCTAGAAATTAAATTTTAATCAACATAATAGAAAAGCTTTTATACTTTTCCAAGCAGATTGCTTGCTTGCTTGTTTATCAGTCCCTCTCTCTCTATATATGTGTATATATATATGTGTGTGTGTGTATATATATATATATATATATATATATATATCAAGAAGATTTATCAGGGGCCGTTCCACACATTTCATTGTTTGCTTTTGTCCGTTGGTCTGATCTCCGATTTTACTACTTTGAGCAGTTCATTTTGTGGGTATCAAATGTGCATCCTTCTTTTCAAATTTTTTTATGTAAAAAAGACATCTTTAGAATATAATCTTATCATTATATGCCAAAAGAAAGACATAATCACTTAGCAATCATAAATTATGAATTCCATCCTCGAATATTTTGAAATGAACGATTAAGATACCCAGCTTCCACAGGTAAACGAAAAACCTTCCTATCTTTTTTGTTCATTCTTCTTTTCTTATCAAAGTGGGTCGCATTAAGCGCTGGATCGGAATCTATCGTTATTTAGTATATGATAAATATTTGACCATTATGTTGACGATCAGCTAATAACAATAATGGAAAATGTCGATTCTTCCGGCACAGTTTAGTCTTATTAGCAATGACAGTGCTACGAGAGTGCCCCATTTTCTTTGTTTTTTTTTTTCTTCTTTTTTCTTTCTTTTGTTAAATTTATAAGAATTACAAATTAAATTTTAAACTTAAAATTAAAAATTCAGATAACTTTTTCACTAAACCTTGCAGCCAGTGGCAGAGTGCTCCATTTTCTACTCATTCATGATTTGATCCTTTTTCCAAACATTTTATGAGTAAAATCATGAATTCCCAAGGTAATATAGGAAAGTGCACTCTTAAGTTCATTTACAGAGAAATTTAGTATCAATTGACACTTAAAGTAAACTCAAGATTGCTTAAGCTCATTTGAGGATAAACTTACTGTAAATTTTTTTAAACAAAAAAAGAAAATGACAGGAATGATTTCTAATATGGTGCAAAATTTTATCGTCTTTGAAAGTGTGTCAGAAAAAAAAAAGTGATCGAAACAAGTAGTACAGGTAGTAGCAATTTATAAATAAATAATATATTCCATCCTCCACTTCTTTTTATTTTTTATTTTTTTTTATTATTATTTTAATTTTTGTAGAAAAAAGAGGAGAGTGTGAGAGTGAGTGTTATAGAACAATATGCTTTCCCGTATTGAAAGAGTCCTATATTTTGTTTCTTTTTTCCCCTCTTTATCGGAGTGGGGAGGCATTAGGCACTTTCTCCGCACGTATTTATATTGCTATATGAACGGCACAAATGCTTCACTATTGAGCATTAAATAAATTACTTGTTAATAACGATCATGGAAATGGCTTATTTTCCTAATAATGAAAAATAGATATTGCTGATTTATGAATTTGAATATTCACTTAGGACCAATTAGTCGGTCCCAATAGACCAAATAAATATAACATAAATGGACAATTGAATATGTAATTAATTATAAAGAGGGAGCAGTTAAAAGACTCTATTAACCCCAAATATATAAATTGCCCTCCTCTCACGCTCTTTACGAAGAAAAAACAGTTAAAAACAGAAGGTCTTTAAAATATTTTATAATTATTTTCATATCTTGAAGGACATGTACCGTGGAAAATAAAATAAGTGATTTTTGTTGTGGTTTCTACCTAACTATGTATTTGTACATGATACTGAAAAGGTTAATGATTCAACTTAAAAAACATGGACTGAATCGCAACGATATATGGTTAAGGAAATTTTACTTTAACAGCACAATTTTGTAGAAAAATTATGTTTTTAATTTTCAAAGTCGACGTCGGGGCACATATTATTGTTTTCTAAGTTATTTTTACGTGTTTTTGTTAGAAAATGCACGATCGTAGGGTTTCTCTTCGTGGGAATGAGAACTTAAATTCGTTAATGGGAATTTTTTCCGGTAGACATTAAAACTTAATTTTTCACATGCTCATAACTCATAAATAGTAATCTTGTAAAAGTGGGAACTTTCATTTTAAATTAAGAGAATTTAATAATTAAAGTTTTTGAATCATAAACTTTGAATTTTGATTACGTTGATACGTTGAGTAGGAAGTATTAACGAAGTTCTATGGCAATCTGATGCCGTGTTTTTATTATATGGGGTTTACTGTACTTTGCACGAAAAAAAAAACATATATATATATATATATATATATATATATATATAATTACTAATAAATTTATATTTTTATATAAAATAATTAACAATTATAAATAATTAATTTTTTATTTATCAAAAAGTAATTGACATAAAAGGTCGTGTAGGATGTTTTTTTGGGGGTGGGGGGGGGTACAAGACCACAATAAGAACAGGACAAACTGGCTTCTGGAAGCCAGTTGTTGGAGTGTTCCACGTGTGCTTGTGGACTCTACAACGTTAAAAAAATAAAATAAAATAAAATAGAAACCTTAAGACACCGGGGGGATTTTAGCGGCGGACCAATGGGTGAACGCCATGCGTCCTATCGACCCAAATCATTCAGTAGTCGCCGGCAGCCTGCACGACCAATTTTAGGCGGTCCAAATTGGCGGACCCAAAAATGGCCGGTGGAAATTTGCATTTATTTGGTCCAAAAAAGGGCGCCGTGTTTACACCACGTGGCCATCAAAACTGGTTTCATTAATATTATTAAAACAGAAGACGTGAAAATGCGGAAGTTGGTCGAAAAGAGACGGCCGTTTAAAAAAAAAAAAAAAACACAATCGATGCAAGTGCGCTACGTGTCCTAAGCCAACCACGAAAAGGGAAGAGGCGTGCGGCTGTACAGTTATTGTGGACACATAAGTTAATATAATGGACGCTGGACCCAGACCATTTATATATTAACTGAACCCGTAAAGACAATAGTCGCAGGAGAAGAGAAAACAAAAAATAATAATAATAAATAATAAATAATAAATAATAATAATGACTGCCTTCTGCAGTTTCTGCAAGTCTTTTAGCAGGCTAATGGCCTTCTAGACGCATAACTTAAAATAAAATAATAACCAATAATTATAGTAATAAATAATAAATTGATTTTGACATATAACGACCATGTATACAAAATCATATAATTTTGTGATGTTATGATTGATATGCTTTGTACAAATACATGCGATTGTATGATTAAAATTAATCATGATACGTTCGTGATATGCTTACATAAATTTAAGTGAGTTTTATATGCATGTTTTACTCGATAATGCATGTTTGAATTGGAGACTTGAACTTTGTAAGAAACAGAGTTGTGAAATGGAGATTTGAACTTATCAATAAGGCACGGCATCATGGTTACGAAGATAAGAATCGATATATTTTAACTAAAATTTTGAGAATGATGGTTTGAATTGCAGTGTAAGATATTAAAGATCTTTTGACTACGAATCTCTCTTCACCCATAGAAGGAGTGAAAATAAGCAAACGTTGCAAACCTTTTTTTTTTTTTTTTTAACAAGGAAACTCAATGAGTCATGAGCTACATATATATAACACGAGGTGACTTTTTTCTTTTTCTGGTATAAATAAATAAAAAAATATATTTTTAGGTATATTATAAAATTTAATTCAATCGTTAAACTATATGATATAAAGTGCTCCGAAGATATACCTTATCATAAGAACTATGAAATGTCCCAAGGAATCGGATCTTGTAAAAGAAAATAAAAAGGAAAGGAAAGGAAAGGATATCAAACTGAGAAAGCAACTCTTTCTACTAGGCATAATATAACTGGATCTTCCCCCTGTTAAAACTTCCCAGGAGACTCACAAACCAACTTTCTTGGCATTATTCGTTCTGGGGTCGAGCAATAATTTAAAATGATATATATATATATATATATATTCCACTTCTTGCAGTATCCTTCATTACTATCAAGAAAAAATAAAATGAATGAAACCTGCTATTTTATTCCGAGGCAAGTTGTTGTTGGAATCATAGCATTTCGAAGAATAAATGCTAACATGGATTTAACAGCAAAATGTACGGTTTTTTTTTTTTAAAATAATTCAATTTAATCATTAGCTAATTAGTTTTTGGATTTCATCAATTCTTCTATGTTTGTTTCTCACGGTTTGAAATGCGTTGCACGTACGCTTGTTTGGTTAGCACTGACTTATACATAGATAAATTAATCTGATGCTATTTTATCCAATTCGGCACAATTGATAAATTCCCAATACATATAATGTCTTAAGCATTTAAAAAAAAAAAAAGATTCGTTGGACTCCCTCTTGTTTTTAGTGGAATTCCAACCTTATAAACCCCCAACTGACGACAAGCCAGGCTTGCCTGCATGCATAATCCATCCATCCAGCACAGCTATTGTTCGTTGTGAATGCTTGCGCAATTTTTTTCTCTTTCAACATTATTTTTTCGCGAATTTAATATAATACTTTAAATTTAAATGTTTAAAATATTAAAATTTGAATCATTTATGCTTATACTGAGTTATTTCTTCATATTTTTCTTAATGTAACCCGATTTAGGAGCAGTTGTCCAATGGTTCAAAGGAGAGGTCGTCAAGCGATTGATTTTCAGCAGGATGACAATTTCTCGATAGATCGTTTTCACGGGAATCAAATCAGGCAGCTTGTGGCATGGAAGATCTCATTCCTGAAAACCATTCAACCAAATTGTACATATCACATCAAAGAATATAACAATCGATCTACATGCCCCCACTAAAATTTACCGCAAACTCATACTTGACATCCTGACAAAAAGAACAATTGTATTTTGCCTGGACAACCACCAAACTAAAATTAAATTGATCAAACATATTCACACGATTTCGTTGGTCATTGCAATGCATTGCAGGTGTTCAATTCCAATCGACGCAACCAAGAAAACGACGAGCGCTATGTATCAGACTTAGCATCACGCATATTATTACGCGTGGCATGTGACGAGATTTAGCACCTTACAATCAGGCAATAAAAAAGACACAAGTCACAAGCGTGCACCAGCCCTTTCGCAGCCCATCTCGAGCTATGCTAGACCATGTGCTTTGTACACGGGCAATCATTCAACAGCCATTGTACACGTCTCGAAATGTTATGGGACGGCCAGTCTTCCCTTTTTCCTCCCTACCACTCGCTAATAAGCTGGCCCCCCCCCCCCACCACCACCTCCTCACCAATTATTATCCCACGCCAGTACAAACACGATGATTGATGAGTCTTGATTTTTCTCACCTCTCTCCCTTCTATTATGAGATCCACTAGCCAGCCGGGGCAATTGCGTGTCCCCTTTTCTCATTCTTAAACCTCTAGGATTTAGCCACCTTCACTAGCGCTTGTCTAAAAGTGTTTGGCTTCTACGGATAACCTGCAAGAATACTTGGAAAGATATTTTAGAAAGATATGAAAAGTGCATTCCAAATGCAAACTCACAATTTGTGACATTTAATAACAGCATTAAATATTTTATTTTGATTCGAATTATAAAAATAGTTTTTTGTAATTTTTCTCTTTTTTTTTGGGGGGGGGAGAGAAATTAATTTTTTTATTCCACAAAGTGAGCTTATGATCGCAGAAAAAAAATATAAAGAAATTAATTTTGTAATTCAAACGAAAATATCCTTTTCTTTTCTTTTTTTTTTTTAATCTTAGGGTGAAGGGCATGGAGTTTATCATTGTTTTTTATTCGAGGAGTTGACCTTGAGGACAGGATTGCAATTGATGTGAACCGATTATAGAATTAAAAGGTCCCATCACCACCGACTGATCAACTCTTTTCCAAACTTGATTGGAATTTCTCCTTCCCCACTTAACTTTCCTTTAGAATTAGTTTGTCGAAGTGCAGCCTCAATTAATTAACAATCATTCTCACTATTTTCACGTCAAAAGAATTTTTTTTTTTTTTTTAAAAAAACATAAATGGTTGAAATTTAGCCTCATAACACATGGAGGCATGCCACGCGTCTCATTGGTCGGTCAATGCCCGTTATGATTGCGCTGTTTCATAAGCCTAATCCTAATTAAAATTCTCTTGTTTTTCTCAGCTAGCCACTTAAGAAAAACAGAGAGAACAAAAAAGCTTTTTTTTTTTAATTATTTTTTTGGAAGGTTTATTGAACCATCAATTAAAGAAACTCTCTTTTATTTAGGGTCAACAAGAGAGAACATTTTTTCCGTCATATACTGATGGGAACAATGAATCTAAAATCGAAGAAGATCTTGAGTAGAATCTAAAAAAAAAATAAATTTCATTTCAATCCAAAATTTCATCCGCCACTTAAGCAAACGGCCTCTAAGGCAATTTTACTTTCGATTGAGCCCAACAGTCAGAAAAAAAAAATTAAAATCGTCTAAATAAATAATAAATTTGTAAATTCAATGTTTTTATCTAATTCAAAATCTTAACATACTAAGTTCATTGATTATTTTTATGATTATTATTATTATAACCTTTTTAAATCAGAATCTGATAACTAAACATTCACGCTTGACATCTCAATAAATTCATACTTTTTTTTTTAGATATATGTGTTCAATAAATATTGTTACATAATAACAAGTTTTTTTCTTTCTTTCTTTCTTTTGACCTTTCTCTTTTATAGCCGTTCCCAAAGTTGACTTAAATTGTCTGGTTTAATTGTTTAAATAAATTACAACAATATTTTTCACGCGAACTGGGATGGACTTGCACCGTTGGTCGCTTTTTGCTGTCAGTTTTTGGCTTTAGAGCTAGGAGCTGTTACATTACAGTGAATTGGCCACAATGTTAGAAATCCTGGGAGTTGTTGGCCGTCCAAATCCACTCATGTGTTGTCCATTTCTTTTCTTTTCTTTTCCTTTGGTGCAACTATAAATTCTTTAGGCCACTGATAAATGTGTCAAAGCCTATCCTAATTTGGATGCAGAATTTGAAGGCAAAGGAACATTGTGCACTTTTTTTTTTTCAAGTATGTCGGGCATTAGGCACATTGTGCAATTCATAAACGGCAATTATTGTAAGGCTATATCCAATCGATTGATCATAGCTCGAAGGGTAGGGAAGTATAGGGGGCCAATCAACTTTTTCTCCCCTCGATGTCCCAAGAAAATGACTTATATCAGCATTTTACATCCATGATGAGACGTTTCACATGGCTGCTGTACTTTTAAAACAAGTGCGCTTTTAGGTAAATAAATTTCGTTGTCTGTCTTGTGAAATCATTTCACAGGTTCAAAATGTTAAAAGTTTCAATTATTAGATAATACTTAAGATATTAATTATATATTATATTTTTTCGTTAAAATTTATTATATAAATTATATATTATAATTCAACACACACACACACACACATATATACTCAAAATACTGTTAAGTTAAAAGTATAAGTAAAAATAAATTTATTTTATTTATAAAAATTTATAATTAAATATGAGAATAATATTATTATTTGATTATAAGAATTTTGTCGTTGTGTTATTAAATTATTCTATTTAAAAATTTAAATTATTAAGTAAAATTTGAATATAAATGATATAATTAGGCTTTGCTCTATTTCTATATGTGTGTCATTTTTGCTTCCTTTGGTAAGTTAGTTAGCATTATTATTTCTTTAATAAAATCTATTATCAATTCACTAGAAACATAAACGGTGGGATGAGCGTGCGTGTCAACTAAATTATTTAAGCCTCCTCGCTATTGTCCTCATAACTAAAATTAATTATCCGGCTTATATATATAAAAAAATATACAATTGCACTGCATTATTGACAAAGCCTTTTGTATTGACCAAAAATAAAAAATTCACAAAAAAATTAAATTATATTTAAAAAATAGATACATAACGATTACCTCTATCTTATAATTTTTTATTAATAAAATCTTTTAAATTCATATCAATAACTATATATAGTAAATCTTGTCGAATTTAGTTAAAATATCTACAAATTATTTATATTCTCATAGTTTGGAGAGAGAAAAATTAATTTTTAATTTTATTATTGATGTTATAAAAAATTAATAAGAGTTTTTAAATTTTTTTATTGTTAATCGATATAATTATAATTTAAAAATTATTTTTAATAATCAGTAAATTCTTACCCACCTCCTTCCTTTGACTGTAAATATTAACGGTCTCTCTAATTACAAATAACCGGCCTCCTTAACGTTGGTAGTACAATCACCTTAGAAAACATCCACACCCCACCCCGACGGCGCGAACACAGTGGTCTTTGACCAGGACCAGGAACCAATTCGAATTTTGATCCTGACATGTCGTTTTTAACCGTGGGATCTATCCACGTGGTCTACCTTGGGCATGATGGCATGGCAGCCCCCTCAGTCGCGTTGTCGATTGTTTGTATTTTTATTTTTATTTTTTGTGTATAATTCTGTCTAATATAAAAATATGCAAGTCCAAAAATTATATACAACTTTATTAAGGAAATATTTCCACCTTACTCATAATAATTTGCAATTATACTAATTGAGTAATACGAGCATCTTCAGGATGTGAGATTACCATTTAAAATAAGTAAGATTATCATTCACATGACTGCAACGTCAGAATGTCAGGTTACTGGGCATATGCATCAAAACGTACTGTTGAGTTCCAAAGAGATTACTCGAAATGTAAATGGGATTTGATACTTCCGTGTTGAATAAAATAATTCAAAATCTCGAGAAATTTGTGATCATTATTCATGCAAATCCATAAAAATATGTTATAAATTGGCATAATATTGTTTACAGTGGTATTATTTAGTATTGTAAATTTATGTATCTATTTTGGTCAATAAATAAAAAATATCAAAGTTAACATTGTCTTTATAATCTATAGAACATTCTCATTAGAGTGTGAGATTACCATCTCCCCCATGGTAATCTGAGATTATTAACATGGTGATAATGTGAGATTCTCGGAAATGTGATGCTATCGCTGTCATTTTTTACTTTAAATACAGGAATGTGAGATTGCAAACCCCATTTTCGGGAATGTAAATAGGAATGCTCTTTATTCTAAAGGGCCCTTGAATTTTATTTGGTTATTATTATTATTATTATTATTATTATTATTATTATTATTATTATTATTGTTTACAAGGGAGGCCAAAGGGTCAATGAAGCAAAACAAAGTAACTAAGACTCGATCATAGAACTAATAGATTCTAACAATGGTGCTCCAAACAGTTATGATAGAAGGAGGGGACCTTAATGTTTCTACCAAAAAGACTCTAATTCACCAAAAAGACGAGATTATTGCCTAAACATGCTAGTTGTCTTTATAATTCCATTATCAAAAACAGACGACCTTCAAAATGGTTAATCCCTGTTTTGATGTGTAACCATTGCATAGTAATATGAAAGGGATTTTGTTTGTTGCACATTTAAATCAAAACTTCCAATTTATATTGTGTGAGGCTAAAATCAAGTTACATGTGTGTTCCAACAAGCTCTAACGACTAAAATAGTTTTTTGTTTTTTTTTGGTACATTGCTCTAACAACTAATTAGAGTGGCATTAA
Source organism: Ceriops tagal (assembly GCA_021533255.1). NCBI lineage: Eukaryota > Viridiplantae > Streptophyta > Magnoliopsida > Malpighiales > Rhizophoraceae > Ceriops > Ceriops tagal. The sequence goes on along the minus strand of CM038609.1, from coordinate 1,711,659 downwards.
AGAGCAACAAATTGATTCTCCAAATCCATTGCTAGATATCACAGTGTTAGGCCCAATAATCTCTTGAAGAATGTAGGATTCTTTGCAGAGTTAATTTGATTTACCATGGTAACCATGAAGATTGGGAACACAAATTCTTCCACGGAATTTTTCTTTCCTTTTCTTTTCCTAAAAGAAATTTGATTCCTTTTCATCAATGGACTGCTAACTTTTATGAACAAAACACAAGATTTTTTATATTTACAATAGATTTGAAATCAGACCAAACATCAAGATTTAGTTGTTTACAATACAGAATCACTGGGGTTCAACTTGGAATTAGGAAGCTCTTAATAGTGAGTTTCTATCAAAGCGCAACAAAAGCCAAATTATACATTAATTTATTTATTTATTGGCCTGAATGGTGCGGGTATCCCGGAACCAGCCTTAAAGTAGATTAAGTCTCTTTTATGATTATCAAGAAATCATTTAATATAAAAAAGTTAGGTTGTCGGATATGACTTAAAAATAGATTAGGAACGAGAATAATATGATCTTAAAAATTGTTAAGAATAATATAAATAAAAGAAATTGTGAAAGTGACAAAAATTTAATAACAACTGTACAATATACTTAAAAATGAATACTTTATCTATAGAATTTTTCAAGATTGGGTGAGAAAATAATTTATAATAATTATACAAGTATAGAATAATAAAGGGAATAATTTTGATGAAGCTAGAAATTATAGTAATAGCAATGGATATTATTTTGGTCATGATGATCTCACATGTATGGAAAGTGAATCGCAATAATGTCATTATAATATTATGAAATAGAGTGATACTATACTAAAAAAAAATTATTTAGCATAAAAATTTATTCTTATTGTATTTTGAAACAAAGTTGTAGGGTGTTATTATAGGAACATAAAAATTGATATGTTTCAAACGCGAGTGACATCAAATACATTAAAATAATATAATTTTTTGAGATTCAAATTTTTAAAATTTGCATGAAAGTTAGTGAATATGCAATATCGTGAAATACAATCGTTAAAATGTTGTGAAATACAATTGTTGTTGCACCCTTTTTTTTTTTTTGGGGGGGGGGG
>CM038609.1:1648336-1710466 GCA_021533255.1 Ceriops tagal | reverse complement strand
CCCCCCCCCCCCCCCCCCCCCCCCCCCCCCCCCCGGGGGGGGGGGGCTCTCTTATGCACATTTTATTATTACGTTTTCGGCACATTCCAAAGCAAAAGCTGCGGTGTAAATGACGCGGCAGTCCTGTTAGAAAATGACAACTCCTTAAAAAAGGGAAGTGAAAAGAAGCTCTGCCATGTAAAAACACACTCATTAGATGCAACTCATTAGTCATGGTTAGAGACACAATCACATAAATAGTATTTAATATACAATGACGTCTCTATCTTTCTCTCCCATTTGACAAAATTTCGAGAGATGAAAAGCAATTCTCTAGCATCTAACAAAATTTCCAGTGATAGAATAATAATAATAATCTCTTGGATTCAACAAAATTCCCAAAGGTGGAAAAACAAATCTCTTGCATTTACTAAAATTTGAGCGAAATTTTCGAATATGTGCAGAAGCTCGAATCTCGTCCAAAACCTAAAAGCAATCTGCAAAAGAGAACACAGAAAAAAAAAAAGGTAATATTCAAAAAAAAGGAACAAAAGAACAGAAGTATTGAGACTGGCTAACCAGGATTCTGTAACCGCACTTCCAAAGGTAGGGATATTACATCATCACATAAGTTCACATTCACACGTGTCGCCCTACCGTTGCATCATAATCATAATTATTCAAAAGTAATCTGCATTTAATTCTCGCCTCTAATTTTTTTTGTGTTTATCTAGAATTTTTTTAATAAAAAAAAAAAAAGTCGCCCGGCACACTATAAAAGGCCCAGTTTCGTTGTACCCTGTCTTCTCAGTAATCACAAGTCATTTTTCTTTTATACCCTGTCGTATCTTTGCCTATGTAATTCAAGGCTACAAACATACCAAAATCTCTGTAAGCAGAGCAACGCCAGTACTCGCAAGTCACAGCTAACTCAAACTTAGCATTGATGGCTCAGACTCTCCCAACAGAAACACAACACAAAATCCTCCCGGATGCATTGGACTACAAGGGACGCCCCGCTGACAGGTCCAAGTCCGGCGGTTGGACCAGCGCTGCCATGATTCTAGGTCCCCTCACATACCCAATTTCTCTTTTTTCAGCCTTTTTTTTATTATTTTTAATTACGAAGAAATTCCTTTCAGGCAAATCTCTGAGTAAAGAAAGTTCGGCTGTATGTGTGTGCGTTTGTTTGTTTGTTTGTTCTCTTGCTGTTCTCTTATTGGGGGCGTTTTAATTGCTTGTTGATTAGGTGGAGAGGCATGTGAGCGGCTAACAACACTTGGTATTGCTGTTAACTTGGTCACTTACTTGACGAGTACCATGCATTTGGGCAATGCTCTGGCTGCTAACACTACCACCAACTTCCTTGGAACATCTTTCATGTTGTGTTTGCTCGGTGGATTTATCGCTGATACCTTTCTTGGAAGGTTCGTTCTTTTTTCTTTCTTTCTTTTTTCTTTTTTTTTTCCTTTGAGCTTTCCATCAAACCACAGAGTTTGTCCTTTTTCTTCCTCTATATATATATATATATTTTTTTTTTTCTTTTATTATTGACACTTTTTCTCTTGCAATTTTTTCCATTTCTTCTTTGAACAGGTATCTCACTATCGCCATCTTTGCTACCGTCCAAGCAATGGTAAGATCCACAGTACCATTAATTGGCTCGTCTGCTTTATCGTCCTACCTTGTATGAAGAGAAACTAGATTTTTATTTAAACAAGAAAAAAAGGGGTATAGTCAGATGTTAATCATGGCCTTTACGAGGAAATCCATCTGTTAATGTTTCCATTTAACATCTTCTATAAGCAATAGCTACCGCCCAAACAAATAGCCTCCCCCAAAATTAAAGCAAAGGGGCGCCAATTTTGAATTCCACACAGTAGCACATCAGCTTTTCCATCTTCAAGAAAGGGATGAATATTGTGCAGAGATTTGAACCCTGACTAGTCCCGCGGCCACACACGGACTTGTTACCGAATTCCAAGCTGGGGTGGTGACAGAAACTAGATTCAAGAAAAGGAAAATTCATGTTTCCCAACCAATCAATATCGATCCAATTCACAACCCACTTTCCGGTTTTTTGGGTCAGAACTTCTCAGTTAATGCATGTAACAATAAAAATATGTTGGCAGTCGGTTTCTCATTTTTATAATGCTACCTTATACTAGTATATCGCTTCATCATGATGATTCATATAAAAAAGATTTCACGAAACTTTTGTTACTGGGGCATTATGAATTTTCTGATTTTATATATGGTTCATGTCAATTTCTCATTCGTATAATGTTTCTTAGTCTATGCTGACACATCTTTTTTTCTTGTTGGTAATCTCTATCTACTAGGGTGTCACAATATTGACAATTTCCACAACAATTCCAAGCCTCAGGCCACCAAAATGCCCCAGCAACACCCACTGCATTCCAGCAGACAGCAAGCAACTCATAGTTCTGTACTTAGCTCTGTACCTTGTTGCTCTCGGCACTGGGGGTCTCAAATCAAGTGTCTCCGGCTTCGCGTCCGATCAATTCGATGAAAATGACCCGGAAGAGAGGAAACAAATGAGCATGTTCTTCGGTTGGTTCTTCTTTTTGATCAGCGTTGGCTCGCTTGCTGCTGTGACAATTCTTGTTTACATACAAGATAACGTAGGCAGGGAGTGGGGGTACGGCATATGTGCATGTGCCATTGTGCTGGGACTAGTTGCGTTTCTGTCCGGGACAAAACGGTACCGTTTCAAGAAATTGTTGGGGAGTCCGTTGACACAAATTGCGACGGTGTTTGTGGCAGCTTGGAGGAAAAGCAACTTGGAATTGCCTTCAGACGCATCACTTCTCTATGATATTGATGACCTTGAAGACGGAATCAACAAGAAAAAGCAAAAATTACCCCATAGCAAGCAGTTCAGGTCAGTAATGTTACTAAACCTTTACACCCTAATTTTTTATGCACTCTCATTTTTCATGAGTGTGAATGTTACTCCATCGTAATTTAGAGGTCACAACTAACAGTTTTAAGTGACAGAAACAATCTTGAGCTTACCAACTATAATTTTGTTTTATATGGAAAAAAAAAACACACAATAATGGTCAGTTGTTAGTCTGTTTGTGGTTAGTGGGAAGGGGGGACAACTATAATTTAAGAGTTCAAATTATTGAGGAGTTTGATCACGAGCGAGTAGGCCAGTCTGTCTTTTAGTAAATTAACGTGGTTCTTGTCTTCACCATCGATCCACTCTCCCTCACATTCAGATGCTTTTTCCCAAGTTAACTCACGATTATCATCTAGTCTACTTTTTCTGCAAATTACCTCGGAGTTGCCTGTTACTCTCAGCTCTTTTAGCTTGGATTATGTCATGCCATGTCATGCTACCACAAGAGAACAGGAGAATATGCATTGGTCTCCTAAATTGGCCCACTATCAACTCTTTAATTTTCCCAGATCCTTAGCTGTATCTTACAATTATTTGTCTTCTCTAATATAATTAGAGTGTCATTATGTAGACGAGGGGTTTTGAGTCACCGTAATGCGAGTGCATAAAAAGTGCAATCAGCACAATTAATTGTAAAATAATAACAATAAGATGATAAATGTGTAATTTAATTATCATGATTGTACTTTCACCGCCTGTGTGGAAAATCGAAGTCCATCCAACTTGTTTCGATAATCAATTGGTTCCATGTGCGTTGCATTGCAGATTCATGGACAAAGCCGCGATAAGAGACCCAGAAGTCAGTCTACTAAACAAGTGGAACATATCAACGTTAACCGACGTCGAAGAAGTGAAATTAGTTATCAGAATGCTACCCATTTGGGCGACTAATATTATGTTTTGGACAGTCTACGCCCAAATGACCACATTTTCTGTGTCACAAGCCACCACCATGGACCGTCACATTGGAAAATCTTTCCAAATACCACCGGCATCTTTAACAGTATTCTTTGTCGGCAGCATTCTCTTGACCGTGCCAGTTTATGACAGAATAATTGCGCCAGTTGCGAGAAAATTCCTCAAGCACCCACAAGGGCTAAGCCCATTGCAACGCATTGGGGTTGGTCTTGTTTTGTCAATTTTGGCCATGGCAATAGCCGCTCTCACGGAATTGAAGAGATTGAGAGCCGCGAGATCACACGGTTTGACCAACAATCCAATGGCTGAGATCCCTTTAAGTGTATTCTGGTTGGTCCCACAGTTTCTCCTTGTGGGATCTGGTGAGGCATTTACATATATTGGGCAGCTTGATTTCTTCCTAAGAGAGTGCCCCAGAGGAATGAAGACTATGAGCACTGGACTCTTTTTGAGCACCCTTTCACTTGGGTTCTTTTTTAGCTCTCTATTGGTCAGCATAGTGCACAAGGTGACAGCCAAGAATCCTTGGCTAGCAGATAATCTGAACCAAGGGAAGCTTTATAATTTTTATTGTCTTTTGGCAATTTTGAGTGGCTTGAACTTGGTTGTGTATCTGTTTTGTGCTAACTGGTATGTCTACAAGGAGAAGAGGCTTGCTGAGGAGGGAATTGAACTGGAGGAAGTTGAAGAGCCTGTTTGCCATTGACAAGGAATTGTCCTCCCCTCTAATTTGTAGGCCAGAGCTTTAAGTCTTTTTGCCTCTTAAATAAGATTGCAATCTCCATGTATGAGAGGCATGCAAAGGGAGCAAAGAAACTTCACAATGCTGTGGTGCTTTTTGATAACACAACATAAGATGTAGACGAGTCTCCATTCCGCGTGTACAATATGCAACAATCATATAAATTCCTGTGGTTGGATGATTTGTTTTGTACAATATACAAAAGATGACTTATTTTTCTTTTCGATGAGTTATTTTCATGCTTTAATGTACAATTAACATAAAAAAAATTAATAATAATTCTCAGTACACAAGTCTCCACTTAAGAAGCTTTCAGAAGGATTAGATGTCGATATAGCAAAACTCATTCTTTTAATATTGCAATTAACATAATCTACCCTATTAAGTTTATAACAAAATTTGGGGTTTCATTACAAGATATTTATATAACACATGACTACTTTCAATTATTGATTTTAAAGTCAATGGTCTAAAGAGGCTTAATATGAAAAATCACATTATTCGTCTATAATATAAGAGAAGCACAGTCCATATGGAGAGCATCAGGTTATTTGACAATGAATGAATTGAAGTCATGAGTGGAAGCTCCTCTGCATCTGATTCTTCCTTAAGATTTGAGTTGTAAGGACCTTTTAACCTTGTATTAGATGCTATCCAGTCTAAATCAAGTTCTGAGTTCTGACAAAGAAGGGGTCAATTGATGACAACAATGCTGTTTTTTTTTTCTTTTCTTTTTTAATCTTTTTTCTCTTCTTTTTATTCCCCTTGTTCATTATACAGCATCTTGGTGTAACACTTTATCATTTGGGCTTGATTGAGACATTCTATCGACTCATATGTACGATTGACATTTTTTTTCAGACCCCAAAATATGGAAGGCTTTGTGCATAAGGAATACCCTTTTTAAGTTGGCCAAATTTCCATTTGTTGCCATCTGATCATCAATAACCTTCGATGATAAAATGCTGGCCAATAGCGTCATTGTCATACATTGTTCTCTTCAACATTGCACATGGTCACCAAATCAAAATCAAGTCTGATGACTACCTATCAGCCACCAGTTTCTGAAACCAAATGGGCAAATAACGGCCCCAACAATACTTGTCGTATATTGTTCTCTTTCAACATTGCACATGGTCACCAAATCAAAAGCAATGGTCTGCATACACCAGCAATGCCACCCTACCGGAAGTGTCTACTAGTCACGTGAAAGCTTCCTTTAAGAGACGGGATCGATCCTCGTCTTGTCTGCTATACGTATACTTGGTCTCTAGTCAAATTGAAGAAACAGCGATGGAGACCCCCAAAAAAGTAAAAAAAAAGAAAAAAAAAAAGAAAAAACATCTAGAGCAAGTGCTGTATCTACCACAAACTAATGAAAAGAAGGCCATCAACTCATCATCGCTGATTAAAAGATGGTCACACTTATTTCTTGTCTCGCTTGCTCAATAATTCCCAATTGGGCAATACGGTTTGGACCATGGGTACCAGTTTTCAATAAACAAGAAGCAGTCATGTAAACCGAACATTAAGTGTAAAACATTAAATTATGATATTTACATTATTTTAATTATGTTTAATATTATTTTATCCACATTCTGTCCAATTGTTTTGGGGGTTGAAGGGTTGTGGTACAATATCAAGAAACTATTACTCGCAGCTTACAAACACCGGTAATTTACAAAAATAAATAGAACTCCTAGGGATGTTGGAATTGAAAGTTGTAAAATTTGAATATTGCATAATTGTTATTACTATAAATTCTTTCACAATTATTGTCAATAGAGGTTGAGATTTAGTGAATTTTTATATAAATTAAAATAAAAAATATTTAATTACATTTTACTAACTGAAATCTAATTTATAAAAAAAATTATTTAAAAAAAGTTTGTATTTATATATATAAATAGAATCAATTTAGATTTTTTGTCGAACTATAAAATCACATAGATCATAGCAAAAGTTCCTTAGATCTATACCACTAAATTTATATGACAAGTTTTAACTTGCTTAGTTAAAGTATTAGTAAAATAATTACATTCTTAAGAAGAGAAGATGAAGAAAACTCGATTCTTTACTTATTATGAATGTTATGAAATACTGATAAGACCTTTTAAGGTTTTCTATCCCTTTGGATTATTTATATAATCACAGCATAAGAGTTATTTTTATTGAGTAGTAAGGCTCATTATACATCTTACTACTTATTTCATGAATTTACTACTTTTCTTATTGCGACCAATTTGACTTCATTAATGTTAGATGCTCTAACCATCTTGGAGAAATACAAACCACCTTTTCATCATTACCATATAATACTCCTTCTATCCCTGTAATCTCTCCTTTGTTTAATATTATAACATTCATGTTAAATTTGTAAGTGCCTTTTAGTGCCAAAAACTAAGTTATTTCTAGAAGCTACTTCTTCTGCTTCTTAATGGATCAAACAACTCTAAGATTTATGATGAATGCATCAAAGATGAAAGTAGATTCTAACCATTTCATTCTCAACCACCACTATGGTTGCACTCGAATTAAATTGCAAATTCTAGCAACAGAAAACAACTTACCTCCAAAGATGTTGTCATTTCTTCCTAATCATATAGACCATATAATTTTATAAAATCTCATTAGTTATATCTCCTTTAATGTGCAACCTTGACCCAATCCACGCTAAGTCTCCCATACATCCTTCACTGGCCTTAAGGCCACCAAAGAGACACGCCACCATCATAAAAACATATACTAAATTGTCCATGCTTGGGAGTAACATAGAAATAAATAGTCATTTGATTCTTGCCTTATAGCATAAAGTGAGAAAGTAAGATCATAATCTAAGCTTTCAATGAGGTGTAGTCTCTCCTTAATTAGAAGACGATCTAAGATCAATTATCATCCAAAGATCTCCGCTTTTAACGAAGTCAAGCCTTACCAAATACCTGTTGTTCCCACATTATTAGACACCAAGGGTACTCCTAGAATTCATAGAAGGATCTTACTAAAAATTGTCTATCCATCTCCATCACCAAATGAATTTGTCTAACTAACCTATTGTTAGACGATAGTCTAAAATAAGGTATATGAACTCGACATATTGACTCTTTTCCCAATTAAACAAACCTTATCTCTAATAAAACATATATATGCATTTATTATACTCTCACCACCTAAAATTGTTTATCAAACTCTTCTTCTCCATTAACAGTGCAAAAAGTCTCAAAAATCTTATAACTAATAATGACTCGTCTATCTAAAATTTATTCCAAAAATTCACTTTCTCATCATTATTTACCAAGTAGTTACATTTAGACTTCATTGTTTTTATGTCCTTGTAATTCTTCTGCCACAGTAAGCATATATCTTGTCACATCAAAGACATTTGAGTGCACTGCGTCGACCACTCTTGAAGTCACCCTAATTATTCCCTATATCTTATCTCAAGAACTTTGACACATAAAGTGTTATTAGCATTCTTTATCTTCCATAATCATTTTAAGAGTAACCTTATATTGGTATCTTAAAAGTTGTTAATACCTAATCCTCCTCATTTTTTTTATCTATATACAAGGCTCCAACTCATTTAGTGCATCCACTTCCTACCATTTGTCTTACTCTTAAAAAAAAGATCGCTAAATTTTTTCAATCTACTCCTTCACATTCCTCAGTATCCTAAACAAGGATATAAAGTAAATAGACAATGATCTTAAGTAAGATTTCAAAAGTACCAATCATTCGGCCTTTGACAAAAATTGTATTTTCCACTTTATTAGATGACTCTCTATTTTCTTAATTATCAAGTTTTATAGACCTTTAGTTTATGGATTCAATCCTAATAGAAACCCAAGATATCACATTAGTAACAAACTAACCCCATAACCCAAAAAACTGATCCACCATTATATCCTCTCCTTACATACCTTAACCCCCCACAAAATAATCTTTATAAGATTAACTTTTAATCCTATGTAGCATTGGAAATACTAACAGACCCTTTTGTAATTCCTTATCAACTTATTGTCTGCTTCGTTAATTATAATAATATCATTGGCAAATTGTAAATATGTGAGTATAATGTCATTCCATAGCAATATATCATTAATAAATCTCATCTTTATAGCCTTTCTAAATAATGTATTGAGACCCTTGACTATTAGGATAAATAAGAATCATGATAAGGGATCCTTTTATCTCAATTCTTTTGTTATTGGGAATTGTTACATTAGGTTATCATTAATGAGAATAAAAAATACTAGTATGGAACTACACTTTTATATCTATTTCTTTCATTGGCATTCAAAGATCATGTACCTCATCATTTCAGTTAGGAAAATCAATTTAACAAAATTGTGTACTTTTTCAAAGACAATTTTGATAATTACACCCCTTTTAAGTCATCTCTTCATTACTTTTATAGTTTCATTTACTACCATAACGTTGTCTAAGATGTTATGCCCTTTTACAAAGGCAATTTGAGACTTATCATAACCTTCTCAACTATAATCCTAAGTTTTCAAGCTAAAACCTTGGCTAGTATTTTATAGACATAATTGACTAATGAAATTATCCAAATTGGTCAATTTTTATGGCTTTATCGATTTTTAGTATTAACATGATGAAGGTTGATATAAGTATTTTGCATAACCTGTCATTCTCATAAAAATCATTAAAGAAAATCATTATGTCCTACTCTACTGTCTTCCAATGATACTTTATAAAATTAAGATTAAATCCATCTAACTTAGGAGCTTTATTACTGTCATAATTAGCAACAGCTTCCTAGACTTCTTTCTTTGTGAATGGGCTCTCCGAAAGCATATTATTTGTTATATCCACCTTATAAGAGAAGTTTGTATTCATCTCTATATTTTGTTCCATGGAAACACCTAATAGGTTCTTAAACTTAATGAAGGCAATTTCTTTTATCAGCTTTAAATCAGATTTCATTTCATCATTTATACCAATAAATCAATATCACTCTTATTCATCTTTGTTCATTATGATTTAGTAGTCAACTCTAGCCTTTCCTAACTCTACCCACTCTATCTTCGTTAGTCATTATGTGTCTTACTTTAATGTCAACTACTCAATTTTTCATTTTGCTTCCCTTACATCCTTCTGACGATTGGCTCTCTTCCTCTTGCACCAAGATTGGAGAAAATTCTTCAAAACGCATAATCTGCCCTTAATATTAAACTCTCGATGGTTGACTATCAATATTTAGGACCATACATCCTTCTGTAGCTATTGATCATCCATTTAATGGTTAAAATACCTGAAGAGGTTAGGGCCCTAATCGTAAACTCAATTCCTCAAACATACTCTTACATTATCAGAAAAAAAGACATTATATGCCCTATTTTATCAACTATGGTACTATTTACAACCATTATACTCCTATTAAAAATCTATCTATTTGACTCTTAAAAGGAGCATCCTATTGCTTTAGATATATCTACACCCTTACATTGGAAGGTCCACCAATTTCATATCATAAACAAACTCACTAAAACTTTAGTTCGCCCATCGATTATTTGTCACTCTCACCCTTTGATCTTTAACCAACACTGTATTAAAATCTTCCCTTAAACACTACCACCTAACAAACTTATTTTTTAACCCCCTTAATTCTTGCCAAAATTCTTATTGATTAAGATGACAATTTGAGAGGTACAGATTGACCAATACTACAATTTGGTTTAACGACATCAATTGACTAATTATCACTATAAAAAGACTTACCAACAACTTTTGTTGTAATTAATAATCATTTCATTCCAATATATGGCCAACCCCTCAGTTGCTCTCATAGAATTTGTAGCCTCACATGCAAAATCACCTCTACAAGATTCAGTAATTTAATTTTTTGATCAAACAAAATACTTAGTTGTATCTAAAGGACTCATTTGGATACCACCATGCATTTAGTAAATTTTCTTAGTTCTCTAATATTAATTATGACAATTATCATAATTAATCCAAAAATTTTGAATTTATCTAAAGTTTACATATTACTTTAAGCCCCTTGTTATCCCATTAAACTCCATCAATCACTAAATTACCATTTTGTCACCTTTTTTCTCTGTCAATTTAAGCGTATTCCCCAACTTACTAATTCACAATGTCTCCCTCCAAATTACTTCATTACATGCTTATATGTGCTTACTAGAAAGCTGTCTATCCTTAGACTAATTGTCCTTATCAATGACAATCCTCCTTTATCCTACTTTCTAGGTGGCTCATAGCAAACTCTTGCATACCTCTCTCTACCCCTATATTACTTGGGCTTACCTGTCTTATCTTTATTGAACACCGCAAACACCATCAACCTAGAGCATCTTACTAAATCCGAAATTCTTATAATTGTCAACATATTGGGCTTCACACACCTTAACAACATTGAAGCGCTTGGTTACATCACTTTGCCTCGCTTAACTACACCATACCTGTCCTGAATAATACTCTTTGGGTCTTTCCTCTCTCCCTTCACAGAGAATATACTTTATCTCCCCATTTCACTTACACGAGGGTGGCTCCACTAAATAATCCTTCCAATCACTAGACTATCACTAATACACTCACCATCTTCTACTTTTCTATTTAAAGATCCTTTAACAACCTAAAAAGCCTCTGCCTCCCTAGCCTTCACCTTTAAATCCTCCAACATTGTCACCAAAGAACAAGTTAACGACTTTAATACACACATTGATGACAATTTTCCTCTGCTAGTGAGGCCATCAGTGTCATCATCTAATTAGTTGCCAACTTCACCTAATAACAAACTATCTATCTCTGCAGTAGATCCAACTTAGCTGCTTCTTGCTCTAGTAAGGTTTGACCCAACATTTTTTACCTTAGTCTAAAGGAATGCATGCATTTTTTATCCCACAGTTAAGCCTTGTCGTAACCCACTAGCATCTTATCATTTTGGCTTTGTTAAGCCTATAATAAGTGGACTTCGTAGTCTTAAGCCAACCTTTTATGCCCCAATCATTCTCTCAAATAACTATATTAGTCATTCATACATTTTTTTATTAGTAAGCTCCTTTTATTAATTGTTTGACCTATTATTGGTTAGGCTAAAAGGGGATTTATCCTTATTTCAGTCCAAATCGAGCCAAATCCTTTCCCTCCCTCCTCGACATACTTTTTATGTCCTCTTCCTTTGATCAATTGTCTCGTGCTACTAATTAACTTAGTATAATCTTTTTCCCACACCACTCATCTGCCCTCTCAAGTATTATCCCTTGCCAATGGCCATAGATACTTGATACAAAGCTCATTATTAGTTTAGCCCATCCCTCCATTACACATCCACCAAAAGCAAATTATTGCTTCAGACTTAGTACATACATATGCCTATCCACCTTCACTAATACCAATGTTTAGATTATTGTTGTTACCATTACTACCACCAAAATTTTACAAACTTCCAACTTCCACTTTCTTTTAAAGGCCTTATCTATACCAAGGTACCAACCATATATTCCACTCAATTGGGATAAAAATCCTTCCAACCATGCTTACAAGGGAAGACATTCAATCGCTACCCACACTTATTGATTAGTTGCCACTTTTGTAGTAGATCACAACATTAACTGTCAAAAAAGCGTACATTGCTAATCACCACCCTTATCTAACTCGTTAAACATGTCTTTCCTAAAGTCAAAGGTTAACAAAACCTTTAAGCCACCTATTGTTGTTGTCTTAATTGAGTGTTGTGCACCTCTCCTCACTTACTCCTTCAAATAAGTCAAAGATTTTTGCATCACATATTATACCTAATGTCTTATGAAACAACCAACCTATCTTCTCTAGTGATATGCTATAAGCTATCAACGTCTCGAACCTATCTTCAAAGACACCTCTATTGGCCCTAAAAACCATACCCCTAAATCACCCTCGATGCAGCCTTCCTGAGGCACTGCTTTATAAGTCCTCCTCTTAGTCATCAAACTTCAAATCCTTGACTTCCTCCTGTATAATCTTGCCTTTCTCGTTATGCCCTAACAACTCTCCTGTTGGTCCTTAACTCAATAACTTAGGAATCTTGCTACTTGTAAACCTAGTTGATAAATCTTGTACCATACCCCATTTAGTCTCTACACTGTCGCTAATGTATCTTATTGATCCATAAACTTAACAAAGTCAGATCACTGCCTAATCATGTTCACTTTATCTAACACCACTAAGTCAATTACCTTTCCTCATTCACATCTTAGGTAACTTTCTGATTGGGGGTTAACAATCACTTTTTGATATTCACTTATTATGTCTTATATCTATTTTAAGCTTGTTGCTCATTGACAATGAGGTTTAGAGTAGTCGTTAAAATGATGTGTTAATGATAGATCAAGAGTTAGTGATACCTACTGGATTATTTTTGTGGTTATTGACAACCACTAGAACAATAAAACAAAAGATGACAAACACCAAAAACTTGATGTTGAAGAACATATAACTTTTGTATCATGTTTTATTGCTACAATTAAGTATAACAACTCGTTATACCTCTAGGATGATGACTCTAAATAGGTCTTTGAAGCAATAATCAAAGATGGCAACGATCTAATGAGACAACACAACAAACACTTGAGCCTTTAAACAATAATATCAAAAGACTTATCTATGGTAGATCAAGGAAAACAAATCAAAACTAAAGGTATCTTATATTACCACTATCATTAGAAAGTTGACACTATTAATGGTACTAATTTAGAAATTCAAATCCATTAATGTACTGTTCACTCTTTTTTGTTACTATTTTCTCCAATTATTACTTTTAATAACAAAGATAAAACCCAATTTGGATCTTTTTTATAATGTTAATCTAAAATTAGTTAGTCTATAAATATGATTATTTTAGGATAGGACTATTGTATTGTAACTGCTTTAAACAAAAACTGTTAACAATTATATAAGTGTTTAGGAATACAACTATTCAAATATAACTATTTTAAGACATAAATATTAAGATTTAATAATTTAGGACTTAATTGTCTGAAGATACAACTATTTGGATTTCATTTTCTTATTACATAATTGTTTGTACCAATTATTTTAAATAGACTTTATTTAAACTTATTTATAACTGTATTTAGATATAACTATAAAACATAATTAATAATTATATATAATCTGTCATGTGTTTTAACAAGTGTTTAAATGTAGTAAAGCAAATAATGCATATACACACAATAAACACACAGTATATATAAGAAATTTTCCTAACCTTTTATTATTTTTCTCACAAAAATATACAAATGAAACAATATCAAGCACTTTACTCTTATCTCTCTCTTGATTGTTGTGAGTCTTTAGCTACCTACACCTATTTATAAATTTATAATTGACACCTCCAACTATATAAGTTTGCATGACTTGGCTACTAAGTCAATTATGCTTATATGGTTTCATAGGTTAGTAACCTTTAGAAAGTACCTTACTTCCTAATTTCATGTCCTTAATTTTGTGTCCATAATTAGGGATTCTAGAACATCATCCTTAACTTCTATTTTGTCCTACTTATATGGCTTAATTTGCTAAATTTGAGTGTTCCATGTTTTGTGCCAAGCACACCTCCCACCCTTACTTTATTTTAAGAGTTTAGAAGCCTTATCAGCATACTTGTTCCCTACAAACCACCTACCCACGTTCGTAGAAAAGTAACCACCCATGATCTCTCTATTTTTGTGGGAGTGGTAATCATGCATGCTTGCTGCTAACTCCCAACCATTTATCCATCGTTGCACCTTTAGCCCATGCTTGTTGAGGGAACTGCAATTCACTGGCTCGAACCCTAGCCCATACAACTTCTGTAATGCCCTGGCCAATTCCGTTTGTACACCAATGCTTGCTAGTTCTCATGTGAAGGATGCATATCCTTCCCAGAGAACATTAGAAAATCCGACTATTTGCTAAGAGGACAAATTGTTAAGCTTGAGTGGTCACTCCGAGCCACCCACATGCTGCCACATTACCTACGCGTGCTACAACACCAACCCATGACCCAGCCACCTTTTTCTGTGGCACCCACGACCCATAATTAATCTTCGCCAACTTGCTATGATGTACATTTAACTCCCTCATTCACCTCATTTCTTTCGGCGTGCCCATTACACGCCAACGCTATGTTAAACATTGGTACAAGATACTACAAAATGCTGACATTTGCATTTCAAGAGACTTAGAGAGGTAACACTATCCCTTCCAAGTCAACGTGCACTTTTTCGGGTGTTCGTACTTACAAAATCTCCAAATGCCTTGTTTCTCTTTTACGTGAGAATTTGTTCTCTCACTCTGCTTTGTTCCTTTTGAAAATACATTAACAATGAACTGTTCTAGTATCACTAATCCAATGGTTTGCGAGAAT
This sequence comes from Ceriops tagal, assembly GCA_021533255.1. Classification (NCBI taxonomy): domain Eukaryota; kingdom Viridiplantae; phylum Streptophyta; class Magnoliopsida; order Malpighiales; family Rhizophoraceae; genus Ceriops; species Ceriops tagal. The sequence goes on along the minus strand of CM038609.1, from coordinate 1,695,529 downwards.
GAGAAAGGAGTTGGGCAATTGCTACCTTTGTTGCGTTTTATATAACCATTTTGCATTTCAACTTGTCAAATACTTTTCAGTTGAATATCCCATAAAAAAATTAACGGAATTTGAAAAAAAAAATGTAATCACATTAAGTACAAACAATTCATTTTCCCCTACATTTAATTCTAAAGAAGTAGAAACAAATATTCTAGTAAATTTGGCCACTACAATCCAAGTTACTGTAACAAATGAGAGAGAAGCAAATTACATAAACAACACCCCCCCCCCCCACGGCAGGCAATTAAGAATGCTACAAGCAAATAATAGGCTTTAATCCTTCATCACCCATGAAAAGGAAAAAGGAGAAAAAAATTATTATTCAAACGCACGTTGCTTGGCTTTCTCAACTGTGCACTAAAATCTCGGCACGTGGCCAGAATCTGGAGCAGGCAAGGCAAACCAATGTATACAACTTGATCTGTAGCAGCCCTTTCTGCACCATGTGAAAAGGATTACACGTAATCGGCACTCATAAAAGGAACAAAGTTGAGCGTATGTTAGAAACTTGATCCTTGGTTGCTAGAACTAGGGCTGCAGCAGCTGCTCTACTACCAAACGATGTGGCTGGTGGCAATCATGCTTTTATCGCTTCGTTCATATTTCAGAATAAACAACTGAGCAGCTGCGTAAGCATGTGCGTTAGCTCCAAAAGACGAATGAACGAAGGGGAATGTGCTAGACTAGAAGCAACATAACTCTTAACAATTATTTCACGTCTACAATTACAACCTCAGCTTTTGCTTTGAATACATACCTAAATCAAAGTCAAGATACCTCAGAAGATTGCACGACCTCTTCATTAAATTCGCCAAATATATCTGGACATCCGTCCCAATTTCGCCGCTCTCTTGCTTCCCAATACCCTCCTACATACTTGAAAGGCCCATTTTTGCCCTCTTGCTGGAACCATCTAGGCCTCCATCCATGTTCTTGTAGTTTTCTTGACTGCAAAGAATGAGTGACACAAATATTCACCATAGAAGGATATAAATAGATTCTTCATGCATCTATGTATAAAATTTCTAATGGCACCCATCTTAAAGGAAAACAGATGTAACAATCAGCAAACTGATATCAGAAGAGATAACGAGAAAACAGATTTGACATAAGCTTTTAGACTCTTATGCATGGTCGTGAGAAAAGTACCATTCTTTGCCTCCTCTCCAACCGCTGTTTTTCCACATTTGCCTTTTCATATTCTCCATTCTCCAGATGTCTCTGGTCTGGTCTAAGCCTAGAATCTGTGGGTGGGAGCTTCTCCTTAATCGGTGATCAAATACCCGAGATCAGACACACTATAAAGCACAATTAGACAAGCATACAAGTAAACTGCAAGCGCATGTCTTAAATTGATGTAACATGTCATCTCTACCTGCAATCCAGGTGTAAGTTCATTTACTGTGATTGCAAATGATGTTAAGTTGTAGCGTGTGAGATTAGGAGGGGGCTTGATTCTTTTCCAAAGCAACATGGCATCCTTTGGTTTACTATTCCTATCCCCATTAGTATAACATATGCTGTCATCCCACTTCCCAAATAATGTGGCAACTCTATTTCCCAAAGCATCTTCAATAAAGCCATTAACCTGTATCGATGTGAGAAAAAAATATGAATAGTATAATAGAACAAGAGGTAACTCAGGGATTTCACTAACTTCACTGTATGTATCACATATAGATAAATGATAGCCAATCTAGTGAATAGTTTTATCTAGATCGAAAGGTAAGGCAAGTACCACATGAGTTGGCATTGAACAAATTGTCAAAAGTGGGACTAGTAACCTGGTGAGAATTTCTGTCAAAAATAGATAGTTCTTTGAACTGCAGTTTGCATGAATACCGTTGATTACCACGTATATGCATCATACCATGGTGATTGCAATGCACTTTACCAAGGATAAGATTGTGAATGGTTGTTGTGACCTAGCAAATAACCGAATGTGAGTTACTTTTAATCTATTTTACCATAAAAGGAAGCCAGAGCATCAAAAGAATTATTTAACCATGTTGTTCGCAAGCAGAGTCATGCGACAGATGCACACCTTGCTCCACTGGAATATTTCACCATCATCAAACTCTAGGGTCAGGACTCCAACAGGTTCAAGCTGAATAGACTGCCCCCAAAATTTTGAGCGGAGGTTGCTGTCACCTGAGAATTTCCACCCTCTGCCTTCACAGTGGCAGGCAACAACAGTTGGATGATGACTGACCTGTTTTAACCCATATTGTCATCTAAATATGAAAATTTAAAAGATTTGCAGGATTGAAATGTTCCACCATGTCAGATTAAATTGCAATAAAAACTCCATCATCCCCATATGTACTAGATATAAACCTTAATTTAAATTCACTATTTTGAGACAAGAAAGTTTCCATTCAAAAATTTTATTCATCTAACCCTGCATACTTGTTTGTGTTTGCCCGAAGGTCTTCTGACTTTTTGTCATCTACAGGTCTAAATTCAAGTCCTATTCTCATCAAGGTTATTGTACTTCTTGCATTAATGTCTCTTAAAAAGAATGTGCCATTTGCTTAGTTAATTTCATAGTTTAAAGGAGATGGCATATCTGAACCACAGGGCTGTTCAGTTTGAGTTCAATGTATATACCACAAAAGCTTAATCACCATAATCCAATAAAGATTGCTGACCTTCTCAGAGAAGAAGCGAAGTCCTTTATCAGGATAGTCAGCTTCGTAAGTTTCTCCTAGCAAAGGATTGAAGGGTTTACATTGCCGGCCTTCAGAGGAAGCATATCCAGAGACAGCAAAAGCAGCAACGTTCAGGATCCTTAGGAGACTGTTCCCCTATAGAAAATCCCACATGTACAAACACTCAGTTACTTGGCAATCAAATGACACTTTTGTGCTTTCAACAACAACAAAGCCTTGATCTCAATTTTAATTGAGTTAACTACATGAATCTTTTCTCCTCTAACTTAAGAAGCAAGTTACTGATCCCACTGCTTTATCAGATGACCTCAGCACGCTCAACATCATGATGGAGAACATTACTTGATCACAACAAGCAAACATGGAAGTTAGACCACCTTTTTTTTTTTGTTGGGACAAGTATAAATGGAACCAGTTGTTGAAACCCTCAAAAGCACCGATTAGTTGTATCATTCATTATAAACAGCAAGACAAACGATTCATTGCAATTTGAATGAGAAATAAAAACAAATGGTTGAGTTATTGCTTCAGTCAATTTCTTTGGCCATATACCCAAAAACTATTTACTATGTAATGAGTACAGAGATAATTAGAATTATAGCAAACCAAAGGTGCCAATCTTCTGAAGAATAGATCTTCTGGGAAGGTAAATTTGCAAAAGAGTACAAAGGGAAAAGGAAGCACAAAAAATATAGCAACATGCAATGCTATCTAACCGCTTTTCCATGCTCATATGCTTGGTCCAAGAGATAAGAGTACTCCAGATCTTCAAAGCACTTCTGAAGAGATGATATTGGTTCATTAAAGTACACAGGGAGACAAACTCGTGTCAGATCCTTCCCCACATTGTCTTTGATCAGAGACCAAAGGCTGACCGCTTTCTCTTTCTCAACCGGGTTGGGAAGCTTCTCTCGCCTCTGAATGAGTGGATTCACAGAATCACAACTCTGCTTTTCTGTATGCATTTTCACCTCATTATCAAATTTACAAGGCTGCCTAGAATGCTCACCAACTTCACTCAATGACCCATTTGTAGCAGTCAGCTCGGTGAAGTACTCTTTCGAGTCATAAAAGGAGGCCTCATCTTCATTTGAAACTTCCTCAAGGTCATGTTTTTCAATATCATCAGATGATTCAGTTGTGCTCCATTCTGAGAATCCAAAGGTAACATTGAGAAAAAGACTATAAGGAAGCCATATGAAGTTGTTACTGATGGCTTGATGCATCTGGACAGAGCAAGGAATAAGTTTTTTTTTTATTTATTTTTAAGGAAAAAAATACAAAGAAATTATCATGGTTAGCAAAAGCAATTTTTTTGGTCTAATGTGGATTTTGTAATGAGTCATACAATAGGAGTAACTCTTTACTTTTTCATAGCACCATAGATTAATTCAATTTAATGGTAATTTATGACTTCATGTCAACTCCAACACTTTCTTTACCAAATGACCGACTGAATAATTGTATTAAGTTGATCCACATGAAAAAATGAAACAAAACAACAGAGAAAGTGCATCAATATTAATAAACTCAAGAAATGTATGCCCTTACCACTATACTTTCCAGGTCCCGAACTTGAATATTCATGCTTTGTCAGTTGACACTCACCATCTGGAATTACAGAGGTTTCAATCTCAATATTAGCTGCCTGCATAAACAAGAAGGAAATGTCGTGAAATTTTGCACACTATGAATATAATTTTTATGCCAAATGTCACAGATATCAAATCAGTGGCAATGCCTGGATAAGAGGTGCCCCTGCCACTGAAAGCTAAATATCATAAATCCTTAAATTTGACTAATTACCTATAATTCGAGGATACCAGAGTGAGATTTGATCAGAAGGAAGACATTATGAACAAGGGAAAATGGTCAGATAGAAAGCTGTTGTATAAACCACATATGAAGTGATATGTCCAGATTGTACAAAAAGCATGGCAGCTTGATAAACATTAGTCCATCAAAAGCATTACAGGCAAATCATTGCAGCTATTAAGTTACCTCTAACTGCCTTAACGTGTCTAGCAAGCTGGACCGTTCCTTGACAAGAAGTTTAAGTTGGTCTCGTGCATCAGAGAACTCAGACAACATGATCTCCTCGCAATCCTTGACAAGGTTGTCATTGATTCCTTCTTTAAGCAAGCGGCTTTTGAGTCTTTCCGTGGAGATAGAAAAATCACTTGGCAGAAGGGAGACACTATCATTTACTGATCTTGATGGAAAGAGGCCCCTAGTTGAAACCAAGGCTTGTATCCAAGCCATTCTATCGCTATTTGAGTCAGTTCTTAGATGAAGTGTCTTCGTAGCTGTAAATATGTAAAACTTCCTATCATCAGATTTGCTCTCACGAAACGATGAGATCTGCAATAGCAATTCAGAAAAAGACCCCCATTAACGCACATGCAAGCTACATAGACTCTTGGAAACAAAACCAATGATCTCTTTACAATTACAACCAATAGTTAAAGAGCCCCAGCAGAGAAATTTATTTGTAACTGATGACTAATACCTAAATTTTTCTGCCTGATAAGCACCGAGAGTTGTGGTGTCATTTAAAGAGCCCCAGCAAGACAAGTATGCATATAACACTACCAATTAACAGTCAACCACTCAAGTCCAAAAATTGCACAGAAATGCTCAAGTTGGGGGGTTGTGGAAAACCATTTTAACCATGTAGAAAAACGAAAAAGTAGTTCAACAAGTACCGGTAACTCCTCGGCATATCAATCGTTGTTTAAGCTTAAAAAAATGAAAGCAAAAAGGGAAGAAATTGGGTTAAGCAAAAGAATATGTGCACATACTTGATGGATATTCTGTATTTTTCAATGACAACGCCAAGAAGATAGCTTTGAACCAAACTATAGAAAAGGCACAAAAAAACAAAAAAAGAATGGTAAACTATTCAAATCAATCCAAACCCACAAAAGCCTAACAAGGCAAACGCAAAAAGCATGCAAGGCCGCAAGAAAAAGGAAGGCTTCTTGATGAAATCTAATTTAAATAAAATCAGGAAAAAAAAGAGAAAAATACTATTACTAGAAAAAGAAGTCTACAAGCCTCAACAAATCTACAAATAAAGATCGGATTTGGATTGGATTGGATTGGAATCTGAGAGAAGAGAGAAAGCAAAAGGGGTCTAAAAACTATTAAAGCAAGAAAGTAAAAGCGGCATCCGATGGTAGAACTAGCTGATGTGACTACAGCTAAAATAGCTAGACCAACTACGCACCGTATCATAGCCATTAACCCCCCTGGTTGATGTGACCCACCATAGAACAACCAGTTAAACCGTAATAAAAAACAAAAAAAAACCAGACTTGAGATAGGTTGAAAGAAACGCACTCGAGAAATCACAAAGACCCAAAAACCAATGTGATAGGTTAAAATAAAGTATCTATCCAGGGTAGTCTGAATAGTTACACGAACTTTGTCTCAAGAGAAGTAGAAGTTCGACTTCCACCTTCTTCTATACGTTTTACAGAAATGTAAAATTTGTGGGTGCTTCGCCTTACAAACTAAACACGCTGACATTATCGTGTTTAAAAGAAAAGAAAAGAAAAAAAAAAACTAAAGTAACCCCACCAACTTCAACTCTTGACAACCTTTCCTGCAAACTAACGACCGGTTCGAACGTAGACCGACCGGACCAGTTCTTTTCTGGCTGAGATATCAATGCCTTGCAGTCTGTTTTCACAGAAACCAGAATGGAAAAGAGCAGAAAATAAAATTTGACCAAATTGGGATAGATAAACAAGATTGCCAGCAAAATTTTTGAATAAAAAACAATTCTTTATTGGTAAATTTTTCTTTTTAATTTTATTTTTGATCCATAAAATTAAAATTAAGAATCTAACTGTTTTATTATCGGAATCTGTTTTGAGTTGTCTTTTATTTTATTATAAAAACCTCCATAAAGTTTATTAATTTATTTTCAGTGACAAGTTGATACCTTTAAAAGGACAATGCCACCGGCCTTGTGGTGGTGCTTCCGCCTGTGACTTCGGCCGTCCAATCTCGCGAGCCGATTGGAGGAGATTTCTCCGATCAATCTAACATCGTCGTTGGGAGCTAAAAGGCCGAGATTCTCAGGCCGGCGAATCTTGCAGTAGGAGAGCATCCCGTTCTTGAGCAAGAACCACCTTGGTCTCCACCCCACCCCATAGTTAGTCCACTTGTAGAGGACGCCAGCCACGATAGTTGCATCCGATCCCACCGCCGGTCTCAACCTCCCGTCGGAAGATCCACCACCACCGGATAATGCCGCCGGCAGCGACCTCGCCCTCATCAACGGAACCTCCGGCGACTGATCGCCGATTCCGGGACTCTCCAGCGAGATGCAACACAATGGGTGCATTTCCTTGACCCTCATTTTTTTTTTTTGTTCCTGGCAAATCGTTCAAGGCTCAAAAGAAAAAGAAAAGGAGAAAGAATTCAATCAAATTAACGACTACCCATCAAAGTTATTCCTATCAAAACGCTGGGGAAGAGAATCAAAAATCAAAAGAAAGTCGAAATGTGAAGGGGAGAAAGGACTAATTTGGCTCTGAAACTGAGATGAGAGAAAAGCTTGACAGGAAGGCAAGGCATGCACTTATAATATTATATATACATATGTGTGTGTGTGTGTGTGTGGGCAATAAATTATAGTTTTCTGTATGCTTTGCCTACGGAGGGAGAGAGAGAGAGAGAGACTGTGTGTGTCTGTGTGTTTTCTCATAATCAAACTGCAAGAGGGGGGGTGACTTTTTTGAGATTTGATATTGGTGGTTTAATGGTAATTTTCGAGAAAGAAAAGAATGTGACTTCCTGTTTCATTTTAATTTAAAAAGGTTTGAAATACTTCATTGATAATATGCTTTTTTTTTTATTCAATTTCTTTTATTTTTTGTTGTCTCTTAATAAATTAAAATTTATATAGAGAATGATGTGTTAAATTTTATATCTATTAATATTGAGATTAAAAGAGATCTATTTAAATTTTAAAATACTTATATAATAAATTTTAAAAATAAATAAATATTAATAAATAATTTCTAATTTTAATTTATGAATTCGATGATTAATATATTTGTCATAAAACTATTTTGCATGTTAAATAAGTTTGAAATTAGATAATTATGTAGATAAATTAAAATAAAATATTTATGTCCTAAATATTTAATAAGAGTGAAATACAAGTAAAGAGAATTCTCTTAAAAAATAACAACAGGTAATTTTGATATAAATATAAAAACAAGATTGTACTTAATAAAATAAATGAAATGAGATGGTGTATAGGAGCAGACCTAATTCACAATTGTTTAGATTAGTTATTATAGATTTTTGATTGTCCCATATAATGCTTTTTTATCATATATTTGAATACACACATATACATAAAAAAAAGGGCAAAAAATAAAAATATATATTTAAACACTAACCCATCTAATCATTCAAAAGAAAAACGTCATCAATACTAAAAATAGTATTGAGGAATTTTTTTTTCTACATATGAAAGTTTTATTTTAAACAACGCCAAGAAAACACATGCCTACCCAATGATCTTACTAATAATTAAATATTTATCTCTTACTCCAACTAAAAAAAAGTAAAAGAAAAAGAAAAGAAAAGAAAAAAGGGGGTACTTCTTAAATTCTTTGGTTAGTCATTTACTGCATTATAACTGGATAACACATCATCAAGGGGAAAAGTATCTAGGGCAAACTATAATGGAAAATTATCCTTAGCAAATATTACTGATAAACTATTTAAGACAGCCAAAAATTTAGAACATTATCTCATTTACATGAATGTATAATGAAGAACTGCCATCATTGGAATAAAATATCAAATCAAATTATCTCATTTACAAGAATGCATAATGTAGATTTGCTATCATATGAACAAAATAGCAGACTTCACATTTATCTATATGTAAAAAGTTGATTTTGTCAATTATTCTCTCATTTACTTGACCTTTTTTTTTTTTTTTGGTTGTTGCAGTTACTCACAACTATTGGATCCCAAAATTATAGGGCTAGTGTTATTTTTTTTTTTTTATTGCTACTGGAATCCTCTGAATTTCATGTACAAAGGTTGATTAGCCATAATTTGCATTAATTATTCAAGGACAATAATATTTCCTCTTCATAATCTTCTGTCTAAGCTATGTTTGATTGGATGTTATGGAGGGGGCCCAGAAGAAGACTTTTATGGACACTCTGTTTATGGACAAAATAAGTTCGCTTTATTATTATTATTATTATTATTATTATAAAACTACAAAATTGAGTTGTATTTTTATATTTTAAAAGGAGAATGATGTTAGTTGACATTTTATCCAACGGTTATCGGTATAAACCACGGCTGAAAGTCGATCGCTCAGCCCCTTTGGTCTAAGTTCTTTCCTTCAACAAGAATTTTCCATTGTTATTTCTTCTCTTGCCCTTAAATGGTCAAATATTTATGACTAAGCCTTTTTGGAAGAAAAAAGATTACAAAGACGATATTTAGTTGTATATTTGTAATTATTTTATATGTAATTATAATTAACAATTATATTATAAATATACAATCAATAATTATAATAATGACAATTCACTTGTCTCAAAATAATTTACATACATGTAACAATTTATCTATTTATTATAATCCTCTCTTGCATATATTTTTAATCTTAAAGTCGATATAATTGTATGACGACATTCTGTCTTGTCCCTGAAATTAGCATAAATATAATTACACGAACCCCTAAATACTTTTTCATGTTTCTTTAACTTGCTCGTGTCATACGTAGGTGTAGAATGCATCTTATTACAGTAGCACTTGTCAACACTTAATATATTTGTTCCTAATGCCATCTACCCGTGGCCAAAAATTCCAATAAAAAAAAAAGAAAAAATAAGTGAGTCCAAGAAAAATATTCCAAATTTGAACTAGCATCAGACCCACATGACGAGCAGACAGTACCTTTACCGTCCTTGGAAATCAAATCCCACAAAAGCCCTCATGTAAACCATTAAAGCTTAGAAAATGTCAAAAAAAAAAAAAAAACTGGACGATTGCATTCCTAACATTGTTGAGTGTTTTCCTATTGATGAACTATGTCTGGGGCCTGCCTCTTCGACTTAAAGATGCAATTTCTCTCCTCTTTTTTTTTTTTTCCATTTTGATTATTGTTTAGAATAAATGGAGGAAATGAATGCAATCAAAAACAAAAAGGATATTAAATATAACTAAATTGGTACTTGATTTGATATGTGGATCTCTCTATCAATATTGTTTCAATAATTTTATTTTATTTTTTTGCATTTTTTATGTTATCCATTTTTAATTTCCATGTATTGAAGTATTAATTGAATTTGTCTAATACGAGCTTCGAGCCTTACTTCTTCCGCCCCATATAAGATTGCGTTATCAATACGTCAATTAGCTGTGTCCATTAGCTTAAACATGCATGGTTGCTTTCAGTTCAATCTGATAGTTATCATATGTTGTGTAGAAGTGATGAAATGTTATGAATGTTGCATAGAATTCAATAATAGACGTAAAGCAAAAGGCTAACTTATTGTTATGAAAATGGGCAATATTAGGACAACTTATTGTTCCTCTCTCCCCTCCTTTCTTTTCTTTTCTTTTCTTTTTTTTTTTTTTTTTTTTGGTAAGAATAACAAAACAAAAGTAATATTCTATAGTTTTATTAAGGAAGATTATGCACGTTAAATATACCACACAAATGGATTGATCAACACTAAATTCATTGCAAACGTACACTTCAAGACCAATTACTACCCGCATATCCAGAACACATATTTAATCCCCACTAAAATGTCATTCTTCCTCGTTTCTAAGAAACCAACACCCTTAAACTTAACTTCAACTCCGTTTTGTGTCGAAGACAATCCAGCAATTCTGTGAGCTGTGACGTGAAATAAGTCATTCTGTCCGTAGACCTAAAAAGGAAAAAGAAAGAGAGCTTTTTCATTTTGTCATAATTGGTTCATAAGATCAATTAAAAGAGAAGAAGAAAGCTCTACAGGCGCAGGCATGTCTGAATATCATCAGAATTGTAGACCTACTGCATCAAGCGAGATACACGTATATAACGTTTCACCCTGAAATTTAAAAGTGGGGATCAATTTTTCGTTTTCTTGAAAAGTGACAAAATAACGTGCGCATTTAGTTACATCATCAAAAAATGAGGGCAAAGATCCAACTTGTATGGCAAAGGTTACGCGAAAAGGCTGTCGTTTCAGGGAACCTTACACTTTTGGCTTAGTATTTTGAATTCTGAACATACAGGGAAGTTTCGTGGAAGCGTCGGACGAATCGCTGCTTGATCATGCTCAAGTGGGGAAATGAGACAGCAAATATGCTCCAATAAATTAATTTCTCCGAAGCCAATCTCGACCCCAACTTTAATTTTCTTTGCAAAATTCATTGGCCCACCTAAGCATTGGTATAACATTACATCATGTAATGTGGAAGAAGTGCTAGTCACCAAGTTGTTTATTAGATTGCTCAAAAAGACTCAAAAGGGAGTACAACTATGAGTTCGACATATTGAAATTAAGGAGGAAAAAATAGAGAAGTAGTGGGACCCCCAAGTACAAAGCAGAATAAGTAAAATACAATTTCCGACTTGCTATCATGTCACTTCACTGAGTAATTGCTGTCATTGCTTGCGAGTAATGCAATTGGCTCTGCTTTTGTTCTTCTCACTGAGTTGTCCGACTGGGGGTCTTTTTTTTTTTTTTTTGTTGGAATACACTAATAAGCCTAAATTAGAAAAGGGTGATAGAATTATAATAAAAAATTTTCCTCTTTTAGTTTTTTCTATTTTATTAAATTAAATTTGTCCTCATCAAGTTTTTAACGATTCGTGCAATTTAGTCTGAAAATTGAATCCAGAAGAATATCGTTACTCTTAGGAATGTTAGTTTAAAAATGGGAAGTGAATATGCATGGGAAAATATAGTTTAGAATATATGAAATATATAAAATTATTATAATATGTGTTACTCAATTTGGTGGAAATATGGTTTATTTAATAAGGATTTTTCGGTGTCTTTTAGGATGATTTTATTTCACAATATATCTTAATGATTTTATTTTTAACAAAATAAATTTTTATATAATATTAAAATTTTCAGAAGATATATAACACTTAACAAAACAATACTACGGGCACGATACCGTACTTGACGTGTTGGAGAAGCTGAGGTGATGATGAGCCTAGATTCCCACACGTGATGATCATCCACGTGGAAATGATCATCCTCGTGGATGTGGCTCACATCTCCACGCCTAGTCCCTAAGATTTGCATTCTCCCCCCCCACCCACCATCCCCCCCCCCCGGGGGTCTTTTCTCGCTTTCCAAGGTTTTAAAATACCCATTACACGACTTATTAAAATAATCAAAATTAAATACATTTTATGGACCCAAAAAAAATTAATTATTTTCTTATCACAGAACATTACTACTGTCCCCAATAAAAATTTGTGCCCCCGTTTCAATAATGCCACTAAGAATCTTGACGGCACTTTGTAGTTTAAAATTCAGAATACATTGGATTGATGTGGGTAGTCTTTAAAATTGCTCAAAGAATGATTTAGTTTGGATTATTGTATAAATTAATCTAGAGATATTCTATCCGTTAATAAAAAAAAAAAACTTAATTATACACCAAACTGTCTAAACATAAATTTCTTCAAAATTGAAAGTGTTGGTTTTCCCATTAGATCCCGGAGGAAGAAGTAATTTTCCCTGTAAATCCATGCCTTGTAATGTAATTTCTTCTCAACTCCCAAAAATGCTCTGGGCTATTATATTTTGTTTCCACATAGTTTTATTGATATGGGCCGTCAAATTCATAAATATATATTTTTTTTAATGATCGTTACAAGTTATACAACAAGATATGTATGTATGTATGTATGTATGTATGTATGTATGTATGTATATCATTGCATTTTTATTCTCTCAGAGATTTGAACATGGAATTTTTAAGAAAAAAGTTGATAAATCTTGGCTGAGCAAATTCATCGCATTAATTCATAAAAAAAATAGAAAAAGAAAAATTGTTGTATATCAAGCAGTGTTTGTAGACAGAGGAGCTGAACTACAATGTTACTACCAAGGGACACAATCAGTATCTACATTTTCATCACATAGAAATGTAGAATCCAATTCATTCGAAGGGGAAAATACAACAATATTTAATATAAAATTATCGATCATTTTAACAGTGGTTCTGTCCTGTCTAGTTGAATTGATTCCTAGGATTTTACACACACTCCACGCCCGAATGATGCTTCCTCCTCGTCGTTAAAAAAAAAAAAGAAAAGAAAATGAAAAGGTTGAACAGAGAGTCAACGTTGCTATTGCTAATGCACGCCCCTATAGCTAATCTAATGCACGCCTAGTTATCATAACCCATAAATTTAATTTTATTTATTTTATTTATTTCTCAAGCACCTTTATAATTGTTTTTGCTTGTGGATCGACGGTGATGACATGAACAAATATATATATGTATATGGATATAGATATGTTATCCAAAGTTGACCAAAGGAAAAAGATCATCTGAGTGTTACTATTGTTAGCAAATCGTGGCATTTTGATCTCCTCGCATAGAGTCTTATACACGAATCCTATTTCTCAACAGTGCATGGATCAGTAATCTGATAGGAATTATATTGTTGATTTGCTGTGGAATTTAACGTCAGTCCAAAAATATTACTTGTCACTAGCTGCACTAGTTGCCAAAATATTTCAGGATGTGTCGAATAATCTGAGACTGATTCACGTGTCGCCAAAGAAACCTCCCAATGTTTAGTAGCTCTCGCCTTTATTTTAGACGTCTTTTAAGTCGCAAACTTTTTCAATTTTATTAATTTTAAATTGCTTATTTTGATCTCGATTCTACTTAAGTTATAAGTTTTTAGAATTCGGTTAATCATAATCAATTGATAATAATTATTGTTGTTATTATAATAATGATAGTCCAAATTAAATGCATTTTCCCCCTTTTTATTCAAAGAAAGAAAAACATATGAGATGAATGAAGGGAAAGCGGAGGTTGGCTTTGATAGCGCAGTTTGTTATTACAAGAATTTAAATAACAGAGAATAACATCCCAACGTTGCTGTCTTACTCTGTAAACATCAAAAGGGCTGGCGAATCAAATCGAAATGACAAACACCCACCCCAATAAATAACGATGTCAGCCCTTTGTGAGACCAAAGCTTTCTGTTTTATCTCCTAGCCACGTGTCTGTATTAGGGTTTTCCAATTCCCCCCCACCCCCCCCACCCACCCCCACTTTGCTCGTGGCCCCCACAAAAGAAGCTCAACATAGTCCCAATCACAAGTCGCCTCTACAGGGCACCGCCATGATAGAAGGGTAACGCAAAAGTTAATTTGAAATGTCACGAAAGTATAAAATAAATATTAATTTACTATAATTATTAACTATAGTTAAACGCATTTTCATATATAATAATTGATTATATATAGTTATTTTGTATTTATTTCCCGTCTTTTTGTAATCTTTTTTTCTCTTTTTGAGATTGAATATCCATCCTCTTTGCTTTATATTTTGTTGGCTAAATTTTATATTACAGAACCAGTCACAAGAAAACATTCACAATGAAATCCTCCTCAATTTCAATGTTTGATTCCTTGATTTAAAATTCGAGTACCACCAGAAATGTGACTTTGACACGTGAGATCACTTCATTGCAATGTGCCATACGTGTTAGTCTTATTCTTCACTTCATGTCAAAGGAAGCTTGGAACTGACTAACATGAATATATTATTGTTCGTTCAATCAAGGTTGTTTTTTTTCATTTCATAACGGTTAGCGTTTAATCCTGGTCCCATTGTGTAGTTGGGAGGTGCGTGTTTATTTTAAAGTGCTGTGGAGTGGGTCCAATAACTCCATAATTTCTAGAGAATCTAGACTATTGGCCACATGTCAGGACTTCCATTGATTTGCCAAGCATGGCCTATGTGTGAATGAATTTGGATCTTTGAATGTTACCAAGCATATAGGTTTGAAGGTGTTATATTCGTATGAAACGCCATCATTTGCGTGTATGAACAACTAAAGAAAAGGTGGATGTAGTGGTTTACATTTTTTTTTTTTTTAGGGTAAGTTTGTAGTAAGTTATGTGGATTAGGCAAACTTACGTGTAAAATGTCTTTAAATACCTTTTTTTTCTTTTTTCTTTTTTTCAATTACGGTCAATATTAGATGTTAATTCTAATACCGCGAGTAAAGACATGTTATTTATATCGAGATTAGAGGATTCATAGATAATCTCTCCGCATAAATGAACTCAAAAATTGAGATTTGGTCCAAAAGAAAAAAAAAAAAAAGTGAGAACCGTATTCAATTCATTTAAGTAATAGCAACATGAACCCAATTGTGGGTACTTTATGAATGACTGATCTGGCATGTTTTTTGCTTGCAGACCATGGCGGTTTTGGCAGGTTGGTTTGGCCTCCCAGGTGTCCCCTTTCTCCCTGTTATTGTCCTGATTAATTATATCGAAACGCCTCTTTTTCTTCAAAAAATGTATTTGTACTTTAGCATTTGAAGCCTGGCCCTTTTAAACATGGATGGAAACCGTGGATGCTTTGTGTAGGTACGACTAGATATCTAGGCTTTATACTTAGCTTATGTGCTGTCGATATCTGCAACTGATCAGCATGGTGCGCTGCTTGTACACTTGGGGGCAACGAGAGAAAGGCATCATTTCCAAGTTAATATAAAGCCATGTTACCCTTTGCTAATCTAAATGTGTAACTTTAGATACAATTAAAAAAAAAAAATTGTTTGGATGTCTGATGTAGTTGACGAGCGATATAAATTCTCTTCATATATATATATATATATATAGAGAGAGAGAGAGAGAGAGAGAGAGAGAGAGAGAGAGAGGTGATTAAGATGATATTGTTATAATTATTAATTATCTATTTATATTTTTTAATTATTAATGACAATTTATGCATCAACAAATATGCAACCATGGATTATAACCGACCGACACAAAACTTTCATGGATTTACAAATGTGTCGTGCTTCAAAAAATTCACAGCCTTCCAACGTATCATTTTTATAATAATTAGGAGACAAATAAGTACAAAGAAAACGCAAAAGGTCCACCACCAGTCACGTGCTCCGTGTATGGAAGTATCAGGAGGATATGTCATGTAATTGTATGTTCATAATTCTAATCAATATTTTCTCCAATGTAATGTGATTATCTGGTGGGAATGAGGAACGTGACCTGCACTTAACACCTCCCCCTACCCTCTGAGGCGTTGAGCAATAACATGTAGAGTAGGCTCGGCTGCTCGCTCTAGGCGTCAACGTGAATTGACATAGGAGGAGGAGGAACTGTCGATTATAATTAATTATCTTTCTATCCGTTTAGTGATTTGGGCTTAAAAGCTCTAGCTCGGAAATTCAAACCCTCAACCAGCCATTTAGACATCTCATTGATACAGCGTGCCATTAAACCTATAAAGCCTGACTATGGTGCCAGACTTAGCATATATTTAATTTCCATTAACCTCCATAGCTTCATAACATATGTAGTGAACGTGTGTGTGTGTGTGTGTGTGTCTGTATATAGATTATTTTATTTTATTTTTTGGGTGGATGGGTGTGGGGGGGGAGATTATTGTGATATTTCATTAGAGATTTGAAACTATCAATATCAAATTATGTATCTGCATGGGAAAATGCACACATATTCAAAATGATGGGTGGGTCTAGTGACGCAAAGAAGCCAACAATCGGCCATCAAATCCATGTTTCTCAAGTACTAAACGATGAACTATTTATTTATTTTTTTTCACGGGCGATAGACAAATTTCCAGTTGGAAAACAACTCATTAGAGCACTAGCAACCGGCCCTAGCCCCCCCCCCCCCCCCCCCCCCCCCGGCCAAAAAAAAAAAATACAGTCTCTAATGTTTGTTTCCATGGGAGCAATATACTTGGACGCATGCTTCTCCATCAGTTTTAGTTCTATAGCTTCTCAAATTAGTCTTTGTCTCACCAGCACAACATGTGACTGCCCATACGCTGCTAGCAGAAGTTAGCAGCAAGGACAAGAGGTGCGCTAAGTTTCAATTTTCTCTTCGTTCACATTAACTGAAATTCACATTATTATAATCGTTGAAAACATACTGTGTCACCGTCTCAAATTCATGTGTCAGTAAAATAAACAGCGAAACCAGAAACAACAAAACGATAAAAGAAAATTTGAAAATTAATAACTTCCTTCAAACGCACGATTTGATCAGTGTTGGGTGTCCCACTTAATTTATTTTTTTTTTCCTTTTTCTTCATATGTGGTTTTAGGATCAGTCACTGACTCAATGATGCATGAAGACATGCACAGTCTCCCATTATTGGGTAGAAATTTCTTCTGCAAATGGCAAATCACGTTTGACTAAATGAAGAATACCACATTGTAGAATTATTGCGTCCTTGAATTATTGCCGATTTGAGAAATCCATTTACAGTTGGATTGAAGGACTTTATGCGATTCCAATTCATATCCATATGGCACGTAGCAGGGTATCAATTCCCACCTTTTTTTTATTTTTTGGTTCTATTACTAATTTTAGAGTCATAAACTACGTAATATAGAAAATAGTTCTCCTTTCATCCTATAAATTCTTGCTCGTATTGGGTTGAGTTATTGATCAATTAAAATACTGTTTAAAAGCACTGAAAAGAAAAGGAAAGCCTTCCCACCGGAGGGTCAAGTGTCCAAGACTCCTAGGGAATATGGTAAGTAAATGACTGTAATTTATACTGCCATTTTCTCATACTAAAAGCAAGCGATTTGCATATAGATGCAAGTAAACAGCAGATGATCTATAATCCTTATGCTTGTTACCATTGTTTTCAGTTACAAGATTTTTTTGACGTGGTTTGAACAAGAGATTTTTAACCCATTTATAAGAACGAGTTTTAACTCAATAGTACTCAAAATCGTTTTCAAGAATAAAATTCTCCGATTCAAATTCTTGCCGGAACAGCAAAATTTAAATCCAATTGCGTACACCCCCTAAAGCTTTAAAGGGCAGTGGACTTTTTATAGGAGATATATTCTTGATTGTGTTACACAGAGTCAAGTGGGTCTCTTAAGACTACTAACCTAATTTGATTTATAATAGTTCATGTTTACTGAATAATGTTTTAAACGATGCAATCAGGTTATATCATAAATCATATCATCAGATCAAATAATTTAAAGAGAATTATCTCTTTCATCTCCACGGAATTTTATCAGATAACCTTGTAACTTTATCTGTCTTTGAAGTCTTAACTCAGTTTTGGGACATTCATGTGCTTTTAGAACAATAGAATTTTCGAAGGTTAAAAGGAGCAAGAGAAAGGTCCAACCACAGGAACAAACTCAATGGTTTCCTTCTTTTTCCTTTTTTTTTTTTTTTTAAATTTCCGTCTTCATATGTTTCAATAATTGGTCTCCTTTAACGTCATTTTCTTCCTTATGGCAAAGTGTCACTTGCCATAAACATGGTCCATATGTATAAATCCAAAGAAAAAAATCTACACCTCTGAGGAAGCAACATTATTTCAAACTTGCAGCTTTGGCTTGGCAAGTGAAAAGGAGAAAGTGTAATGTTTTTTTTTTTTTCACAATTATTTTCACATGAAGCGAGCATACAAAATTCTACTGGTCCCATTCACCAAACCATATCAGGGGAGAAAAAAAAAACATTGCCCAGAAATTAAAGGCTTCAAGAGGCTAGAATGAATGTGTCATTGGGCCACAAAGGCACACCATCATGCTACATCGTGGCTCCATTTATAATTATAAGGGGACCCTAATTGTTATGCTATTTGAAATACAAGGCAATACAAATAAGGAAAACAAAGTTGGAGGGAGACACGAAATGGATGCAATTATATGATTGGACGTGCAAGTTCCACATAATTCTTGTATTCATGTGTCTGTACCTGCTTTTACGTTTAAGGCTTGTCCAACATATGTAATACATATGCCAATCTCCCCTTTTTCTTAAAAAAATAAAAAATAAAAAAAATTACTATGTATTATGTTTTTCCACAAGACCGGTGCTAGAGATAACAGTAGTTTCATTTTTTGTCCATATAGTCTTCAAATGTGCACTCAATTCAATGATCTTAAAGTGGCATTTTACTGATTATATTATTTAACCAAAAAAAAAAAAGAGTTTTAATAAGCTACTTTAGCATATTATCTCTTTCCTACATATAAAAATTACAAGTGCTGTTGAAATACTTTATCTCAATTTAATAAACAAGTTTGAAAATGATGTTCGGTATTGTTACCGTCATTGTTTAACTTCTAAATCAAGTCAAACATAGTTTTATTAGTAAACAAGTTTTAATTAGTTGAATATGTGAGATGTTTGTGAATATCTTGTTTAACTTTATAATATTAACAAAAGTCATTCAATTTACAAAAATATATATATATATATATATATTGTCATCAATAAAATTAAATGACAAAAAATCTATTTTAATAAAAATAAATCATTACAAATAAAAATAGGTAGTTTTATTCTGTAATTGCGTGTGTTGAAAACAAATATGTCAAGTCTATTTTACTGGCACACTAAATTAGTTTTTAATGAATCTTTTTAACAAGATTTGAAGTGAGATTCAAACAACCCGTCCACGAATCTAAAACTATTGTTTATAAGTTTTAATAGATTGAATTGACGTTCAGCCAGACTTGGCTTATTTATTAAATAAAATTTAAAATTAGATTTTAATGTCCTTCATTTAGGTGAATAAACGAGCCGAGTAAAATCTTATTGAGCCGAGCCACTAAACCTCTCGTGAGTTCATATGTTTTGGGTTCGTTTGTTAATCCTACTCGTCTCACTGAAAATATCCCTCATTCCCAATACCCGATGTTTGGATCATTTGCTTCATTAAATTAACCCTCTTGTGGCATTGATTGTATCCTCGCTCTGCTTTTTCGTTTCCCTTCATAGGAATTTAGATTTCAAACGCTAGGAGGACTGTGAACTCAAACGGCTATATATGTAGTGGCTACCCCAACTCGCTTGAAAGTTGAAAGTACAAAGATTACAGAAAATAATATGATACATGCATGAATTTGCGAAATTGCAAATTGCAAAAGCACCTACTCTCATTGACAAGGTGTCAAGGAGTCCTCCAAATGATGCACCGTCTCTATCTCAAACTCTTCCACAATTTTCTCTTCACTTTTGTGTCAGTCTCTCTCTTCTGAATGACTGAATCGCTCTGCCCAGGTTCTATCTTCTTTGACAACGATCATTATAAAGCGGGCAAACCGCAGGGGAAAAATAGACTAGAGATAAGGCCTCTAAAGCCGGGAAGTAAATCCCCCCCTCCCCAAAAAAATATCTACATTTCAGAATTCCAGTTTGGCTCCGCAGTGGTCCCAAACCCATTTTTTGGGAAAAGGGAAGACACCCTTTTCTGAGCTTGATTATTACGTGTCCAAAAATTAATGCATATATATATACACACACGCACATGAAAAATGGTCGGGTGCTACATTTGTATCCATGAACGTCTAGGATTTGATCCTAACATGATTGAACGAACATGTTGTTGATATACCTATATATTCTCGCAGTGATCATTGCAGATTTGCCAGAGTTACAAATAATCCCTTTTTCTATGCACAAATTATGAAAAAAAAAAAAAGCCCCAGTTAGCATCAAATGCATGCATAACTTCCTCTGCATTGCATGAACTCAGAAGAGGCTTGGCATTGCAACTAAGAAATGTTTGGACAGTTGCTCACGGCCACCGAAGGCTTGATTTCTCAGTTCCAACTTTTGTCCTAGCTCTGCTCACAATCATTAATGAGGCTTGATTGGTCTAACATTTCGATTCTCGAGGCTCTAGGGCGGCTTTAAGACTGAAGACAGAGGAAATGACACCACAATGGGCAGGACTCAAAAAGCTGTTCCACCGACAAGCGTGGAGAGGAAGAATAACACATTTAGGTCCGGGTATGGTCCGCATTACTGTGCAACCATAATTAAACTTTAAGAGAAAATCAAACTGTCTATCTGGAGCAAAATAATTAAATTATTCTTGCGGTTTTTGTTGACAAATAGAAGCCAGAAAGTCTACATGCCTCCATCCCTCGAAAGAGACATATTGGAAGTCTTCGGTTCTAATTATAAAACTAAAAATTTTAAAAGTATAGTTTCTTAAATGGTGGTGGTGGGGGGGGGGGGGAGGGGGAAGAAACTACTGTCATTCTTTAACTCATATTTTAATAATTTTTTAATGAAAAAAAAAATCCCAGATGCTTCTCGTCCATCATAGTGGGTTGGCGGGCAGGCCCGCCGTATAGTCCTAATAAAGTTAAGTTAGCGACCTTTCATGCATCACTTTTAAAAGCCGGTATAGCGCTGGCACATTATGGATCTCACCAGAGCATGAATGATTGCTTTAGTTCTGATTGGGCCTGCTTGGGGATAGCCTTTAAGGAAAGACAATATCAAGCGAAGGGAAGTACGAAAAAGGCACAAACACCTGTTTCACAAGTAGACGAGCTCAAATATCAAATCCAAACTTTAAGGTCAATCTCCTAATCTGATGAGAGGCCACTAAAAACAATCCAACGTAGACAAACCCAAAAACATCCTGCAAATCAAAGGCTTAAGGTAGGTCCCCTGGCATTGGCAAGGTGGACATCCGAATAAAACACACCGAGAACTCAAAAACATTGCATACGCATTTCTTTTTCAGTGAACAGCAGCTGCAAATGGATAGAGAAATAATGCTGATAAGATACCAAAGTTCAATCATGCAATGGCAGCTGCAATGAAAACACCCGGGAAATTATGCCAAAGATTTTCAACACGAATCTGTCAATCTTTTTCTTCCAAATGACTGAACTGAAAACAACTCAATCAATCAATCAATCAACCAACCCACCAACCAACCAACCAATGTTACGTCGTCCGATAAGGGATACCATTCATCCGACGCAGCAATTGTCGCTTAAATCATTGAGTCCCAACTGCTTTCTACGTTTTCTAACGTAATCTTAGTTTTAAACCAGTTCTCAATCCAAGGGGCAAAACTCTCTTACCCCCACATTATGGTCCTCATGTTTTGACCCTTCCCCCCGGATTTCTCACACCAAATTTTCAACATTGAAAATGTAGTTACTGACTGTACCTCAAATTCCATTTTAATTTTACCCGTGTCATGTCTTCCAACGAAAGTGGTCAATCAGTGTTTTAAACAAGTCAACCTGTTATGTTAGAACAGGAAATTCAATATTGCTCTTGTGAGCAGATCAGTCAGCAGCCCTTTTAAGAGTGATCAGCCACCAGGTCACGATTTCTCATCCAAGAGATTTTTAGGGCTCCATTTTCTGTAAGCCATCTTTGTGAGCCATTTAAGAGTGTTAAAACACCTTTTTGTAGCTAAGAGTTTGGGTGTAATTCAGTTTTGGGTTTGCCAGGCATCTCTCTACTCTCATTGTCTTCTTCTTCATTAGAGGATTGTCTCTCCCCTTCGCTCACGAGGGTAGTGTCACAGGACTATTAACTTTTCCCCAAAAAATAACTTGTTAAGGTATACAGTATCCACATTTATATAACTCAATATCTCCCTTTTCCTTGACAATATAAAAGTTGAATATTGTGCACCCGTTACATTTTCCCACATTAAATTCATCGATGACCTCGTTAATGTTCTTGGACACGCAAGGAGTGGGTTCTCAACATTCCGCACAAAGTCAAGGGTCCCACGATGAACAGGGATAGGCTCTAATACCACTTGTTACGGGGTCATTACCTTCTCTTTAAAAGGCAACCTGTTACAGTATACAGTGCCCACGCTTATATAACCCAAGATCCCCTTTTTCTCGACAATGTGAGAGTTAAGTATTGTGTACACGCTACAGTGGCTTCAAATGTTATCCGCATCATTAAAGTTGCAATATGTTGCCATTTCTAGATCTATTGAAAGCTGCATTTTAAAGGCAATTATCTTGACAATCCTTACAAAAATCTCTTGATGGATTAAAGAATGCCTTCTCCCAGCCAAGCGAGGTACGGGACATTACAATAAGTTAAGCAATTTAACTGACCAGGACAAAGTGGTTTGATCCCAGGTAGAGAAGGCACAACGTAGGGATCCTACCATTCCATCAGCAACATGGTAGTGGAAAAACGTTAAAAAGAATTGTGGAAAGAGCACTCGGCACTAGCAGATTTAGAGTTCAAAATGTGTGGTTGCTTCTATCAAACCTAAATGTCCTGGTTTGAGTATAAAAGTTAATGGAAAAACTTCAAGTAAGCCACCTTCACTGGACACAGAGATCATAATATGGCAACCAACACCATATTTTATCATAATAGAGGAGATCAGAATATTAAATGTGGGCACTGACAGCTGATGAATTGCAAATATAGAAACAATTCATAACCAGTTTGAGAGTTTGGTATCCAATGTGTTTGGTTATAATATGCACTAATCCCCAAGATGTTATTGGCCATTACACACGAACAAAAATAATACCTTCATGCCTTCTAGAGAACTGTATAATTGCCCAGCAAACAGATTGCAAAGAAACATCTCCAACAGGTACCATTGAAAGGCCCTTAACCTGCAACTTGACCAACTTTCTGATAAAGTACAGAGCTGCACGCAGGAAAATTTAGCTTGTTTAGTGCTGATCTATTTTCAGTTAACCTCTTTTCTCCAATCTAGATGACACAATTTGAACATGTTTCGAGAAAGTCTAGCTCAACCAAAAAAAGCTAATGTCATAAACAGACAAACATAGCAAAGAAAAATTAGATAACCCTTAAACTACCCTACTGGTTTATTCCAGTAGTTCCCCTCAAAATCAGTAACAGATCCAAAGCATTCATAGAATGGACTAGACTGAGCTTGAGGCAGACCTTTTCTCTTCAAGCAAACACTGGCATAGCCCGCCTAGACCTTCCTGTCAACACAATCTATTATCCTTCTTCAAACTGTGTTGCCAAACTTACCACTCACATTTCCACAATCAATCAGCGCTGTTCCTTAGTAGAAAGCTTAAAAATTCTGATCCAGCCAAATTACACGCTGGGTTGTGGGGCAAGTGGAAAATGCAAGGGTGTAAAGTAGAAACTTGTAAGTTTTTGTCATCCAGATATGCGATCCTTCTGCCTTATCAGGTTGCTTTAAAGCATGGATACTCTTGAGCAGCACAAGAGTAAAGGAAAGTTAATCAAAAGACATCCATGCCTAACCAGAGCAGTAATAGGCCACCTTCACAGCACACCCTGTGATTGCACATTTCATACACAAACCTTTGACACATGGGTACAACTACAAGGTCCAAAAACATTTTGCACATATGCGTCGGAAAAGGTACTTGTATCGAGAATGAAGAGTGCAGCAGAAATTCATGTTGTTGTTATCGTTATTGGCTTAAGGCAGACTCATCCTCCTCATATATCTGCAGGTGAATTTTTTAAGAAGCCATGAGCATATATCATGGCAAAACTCTTTTACTTCCTCAACCATTCATCTTCTGTGGCTTCAACCATATACACCCCACTTTATAATCCAACGTAAATACACAAATACCTCACTGAAAAACAAAAGTCAAAGATTTTATTTTTCACTGAAAACCAATGCACAAGTGCTTCATTTACCAAGGATATGCAGCATCACAGATCTACAGTAAAAAAAAAAAATTCTTCACGACGATTATCCCAAAGATAAAACCATTTATCACGTCTATAGCAAATAACACAGCAATTGACACCTTACCTTAGCTCATACTCAAATTTAAGTAAAACCAATATAATCATCCCAATCTTCAACAAGGGGTTATAACATCATCACTCGTTTCAACTGCAGTCCAGCAAACAATTACAATCATAATGGGAACAAGGGCATTGAATAACGCATCCTCAATTCACAACAAGACCTGGATTCAACAATTAGATACCAAAGCTCACAACGACGTTGATTCCCAATCAACATTGACCTTAAAACCAACCCCTTTATGCAGCAAACAATGAAGAGCACCAGCACAGCCTTCACCCTTCCATACCCCCATCATCTTCGTTCTAATTTATTCAAAAAAATTATCTCCACAAAGTAGTCGCTATACTCTCCTTTCTACTTCTGTTCTATTGTTCTCTAATCCGGACCCTCAAACCAATAAAACCTCGAAACATATGCCAAAAAAAAAATCCAGATTATTGTGAGTACAAGATTTAAAAAATTAACAAACGCTTGCTCCATTTTTACCTGAAAAAATCCTCAAACCGCAGAAACCGAAACGCAAAGAGACCTTCCAGAACACCAACACACGCTCCAGCCAAAACGTCAAGAACGTAATGCCTGCCAAGCAAAACCCTAGAAGTCGCCGTCGTTGCCGCCCAAGCATAAACCGCCGCCACCACAATTCCGACCACATTCCTCTCATCCCCACCAAACCACCGGTCAACAAATCCCCCACCACTCCCGGACCTCAACTCAACCAACGCTGCCGCAATTGCCTGCGATGAGAGCGAAATCACCGTGGCGACGAAGAAAACGCGAGACGCATGGCCGGAGGGGAAAGAGAAATTGTCCACAGAGGCGACCGGGGACATGTTGGGGTTATAGACAGGGCGAGAGCGGCGGAAGATGAATTTGATGAGGCCGATGAGGGCGAGGTCGAGGAGGAGGCCGAAGATGAGAGGGGAAGCAAAAGGGAGGAGCCGAGGGGAGAGGAGAAGAGCGGCGGAGACCGGAAAGAATAAGCGGAAGTCGGCGGAGTATTCGAGGAGGAGGAGGAGAAAAATTGGAAGGTAAGGATTAAACAAAGAGTGGAGATAGTAAGATAACTTCGCATCCCCAGTTTGCAGGTGACGAACGAAAGTCGATTGTGGCGGTGGTGCAGGCGATGACGCGGCCATCGGCGGCTGTCAGCGGGGCCGCGTTGGAGTCACTGTTTCATGTGATTACTATGGCAGTTGTCGAAGGTCACAAATTTCAACCAAAATTCGGAAATTGTGGTGCACTAAGTGTCACTTAGTCTCTCACACAAAACACGCTAACGTTTATAAGAAACCTTTTTCAATTTTTATTACTTTACACAAAATATACAAAGGAAGTTAAGACCTTACACACAAGTATTCTCTCAATATGGTTCTGTGTGTTTTTTCTTGTGTCCTTGGGTGACACATTACACCTATTTATAGTGTTAGTAGTTGACACCCCAACTACCTAGCGACATACATGACTTGATTGTCAAGCCAATCATGCATAGTGGGGTTCTCCACTTTGGGATAATTTCTCCACTAACTCACTAGATCATGCTTCTCCATTCAAAGAGAGCTTGACACCTCATTGGGGACTCCTTCCCCCATTTTCTGCAACCACTCACGTTCTCTTTCCTTCAAGGAGGTCTTGCCAACACACTTAGCTTGGATGAGGCTGTTGGATGCATGCAAATCTGCCCCCTTTGTCACTCTCATGTTTTGCTGGAGATAACCACTCATATCTCCTATTTTGGTGGCCTATGGAGAGCCAATTCAACCATGATCTGCCCTATCACTTGCTCATTTGCCTACTGGCTGTAATCGATCATGGTTTGGTGCTGGCTTGAGGCTGTGCCCGTGCGCCAACATGCTGCTGTTGTCGAATCTATGGGGCATAGTGTTAGCCTTGCTAACTTTGAGAGACATGCACTACCTCCCTATAGTGCATTAGGGGATCTCGTCGTGTGGCAGGAGGAGACATTGATATGTCTGAGCGATCACACCCATCCCTTGCTGCCCTGCTTTCCAAGTGCTGCCAATGAGCCTCCAACAACTTCCTGTGATTCCTATTGTTAAACCTCTCGCCCATGCTTCCCCATACGTGTTGTAAATCCACTTTGTTTTTTTCGTTGAATGACTACACTCAACTTCTCCTGCAAGAATTGGTGCAAAGTGCTACCAATTTCCTTGCATGTTTAAGCCAACACGCTTAAGGGATTAACAAACCACCCTCACCAGTTGAAGCCAACGTCCTCGGTGGTAGGGTTGATAAGTAGTCCTGAACCTGCTTCTCGAACTGTCAGAGAGTCACGTCCCTCTCCCAGTTATTCTCACTATCCGGAGAATTTTTCCATTTCACCAGATACTCAATCCGGCGATTCTTTTTGCTTTGCCCCAATACTTGATGGTCGATGATTTGCTCCACTTCACGCTGCAACTCGATTCTGATTGTTGGAGGAGCACGCCTCTCTTGTCTTCTCGGAGGCTTGTTACCTGCCTCCTCATGAAAGGGCCTCAGAAAGCTCACATGAAAGGTTGGATGCACTTTCAGCCGTTCTGGTAGTTGCAACCGATATGCAACTTTGCCGACCTTCTTTGTCACCACAAAGGGTCCATCGTATTTGAGGATCAAACCGCGATGCACTGTTTTACCACTGATCTTCTTCCATATCTAGGGAGTCAATTTGAGCAACACTTTGTCTCCCACTTGGAACTCCACGTCCCTCCTCTCCTTGTCGGCATACTTTTTCATGCGCTTTGCTGCCTTATTCAAGCTGTCTTGCGCTTCGTCCAACAGCTCTTGCTTCGACCTAGCATACCGGTAGGCAGCAGGATAGTTCCCTCTCGTTCCTGTCCTTGCAATTTCGTTAGGAGTAAGGGGTTGATGCCCCATAGCCAACTCAAAAGGACTCATACCTGTCGAAGACGATCGATGTAGGTTGTAGCAAAATTGTGCTGAGTCCAACAACTCCAGCCAATTTCTTTGACTGGCCGTCACATAGTGCCGAAGATACTCCTCTAACAGGCCATTGACCCGCTCTGTTTGGCCATCCGTCTGAGGATGATTGGTAGTGGAGAACTTTAATTCAGAACCCATCATGTTGAAAAGAGTTGTCCAGAATCTGCCGGTGAAGCGAGGATCTCGATCACTCATTATATTTCCAGGCAACCCGAAGTATTTCACTACTTGTTTGTAAAACAATTCCGCGGCCAGCTTTGCTTAACATAAGGAAGGCGCAGGTATGAACACTGCATACTTGGAAAATCGATCAACCACCACCATTGCGGATCCTATGCCCTCGACTTTTGGGAACCCACAGATGAAATTCATCGAAACCGACACCCATGGTTTCTTTGGGATTGGCAGTGGTTGCAGTAGCCCCACCTCTTTACGTCTTTCTATTTTGTCTTGCTGACAGACAATACACGTCTTGACGTATGCCTCCACATCGTCTTCCATCTTTGGCCATTGATAATTGCGGGACAACAAGGCTATCATCCTTTCTACACCTGGATGACTTGCCCACTATGTGTCGTGGCACTCCCACAGAATTTCCTGTCGAAGGCCTGCACCTCTGGGGACATACAAACGATTACCCTTAACATGTAATAACCAATCATTAAGCCAATATCGTCTTACCACACCCTTGTTCAATTGCTGCACAAGCTTTTGATATTCTGCATCGTTCGGGATTTGTGCCTTTATTCTCTCCAACAGGTCACTTTGCACTCCCGTGAGGGCAGCAACCACATGTTGCGCTTCACGACGACTCAAGGCATCAGCTACTTGATTGTGCCTCCATGGCTTGTGTTCCCACACAAGGTCGTATTCTGCAAGGAACTCTTGCCATCGAGCTTGCCTAGCAAACAACTTCTTTTGTGTTTGGAAGAATGTATTCGCCACATTGTTGATGTGTACCACGAACTTGGTACCCAACAAGTACACCCGCCAAATGCGAAGGCAATGCACCACCGCAAGCATTTCCTTCTCGTGAGCAGAATAATGTTGTTCTGCCTCATTGAGTTTTCGGCTTTCATAGGCAACCGGGTGGCCCTCTTGAATCAGCACACCACCAATTGCCTTATCTGATGTGTTCGTGATGACATCAAAGGGCAATTCGAAGTTAGGCAGCCGCAACACGGGTTCCGTGGACATCGTTGCTTTCAACTTATCGAAGGCTTCTTGACACTCAATGGTCCACCTCCATGGTCGATCTTTCTTAAGTAAGTCAGTGAGAGGGGATACTTTCTTTGAGTAACCCTGCACAAACTTCCGGTAATAATTAGACAAACCAAGAAAAGACCGCAACTCTGTTACCTTGGTAGGAGGTGACCATTCTACAATGGCTTGAACCTTCCCTTCATCCATATTTACTTGCCCATTGCTGATCTTATGGCCCAAGAACATGATCTCTTACCGCGCAAACTCACACTTCTCCTTCTTGACATACAATTGGTGCTCCCTCAACCTGGACAACACTTTGTGAAGGTGAAGTAAGTGGTCCTCCAAGGACTCACTATACACAAAAATATCGTCAAGGTATACTACCACAAACCGATCGATAAAATCGTGAAACGCATCATTCATCAAATTGCAAAAAGTAGTAGGGGCATTCGTCAAACCAAAAGGCATCACCAAAAATTCGTAAGAGCCGTAACGAGTGACACACGTGGTTTTCCCCTCATCTCCTTCTGCAATTCTGACTTGCCAATACCCGGAACGCAAGTCCAGCTTGGTGAAGTATGAGGCTTTTGCCAGCCGATCAAACAAGTCCGCTATCAAAGGAATAGGGTACTTGTTCTTCACTGTGACTTTATTCAAGGCCCTATAATCCACACACATCCGTAAGGAGCCATCATGCTTCTTTTGGAACAACACCGGGGCACCATAAGGCGCCTTCGAAGGCTGAATTTGGCCTGCATCCAGCAATTCCGTCAATTGCTTCCTCAATTCAGCTAGTTCCATCGGACTCATGCGGTAAGGCGCTTGAGTTGGGGTTTTGGAACCCGGAACCAGATCGATCATGTGGTCAGTAGCACGCCGAGGAGGGAGACACTTTGGCAGCTCCAAGGGCATCACATCCGCAAAGTCACCCAATAATTCCGCAACCCTATATGACCCTTCCGTGACTATCCTTTCCTTCATTTCCATCAATGCAGTCAAGTATGTGGCTTCTCCCTTTTTCAAGCCAAGTTCTACCTGCATTGCGGAAAGCATTCCACCCGATTTCCCACCATCGCACAATAGGGGAGTTATCTTGCTTATGACAAAGCAAGGACAATTCTCATGTATGATCATTAATCCGTCCAAATGAGGCAATAATGCAACTTTGGCATGCATAAAAAACTCCACACCTAATATGACATCGAAATCATCCAAAGGCACAATTGTAAAATTAAGGTTACTCGTCCAATTGCCAACGGTTACCTTCACACCAAGGGCTGTGCCAAGCACCTCACGGGCTGCCGAGTTTACTGCCTTCATTCGACTGCCACTCTTGGACACCTTCAGCCCAAGTTTCTCCACCATTCTTTCGACTACAAAGTTGTGGATGGCTCCCATGTCTGCCATTGCCATCAACTCCCGATTGTTCAACCCAATCTTTACATACATTAGGCCAGGTTGTGGAGATGTTTCTGCTTGGACAACATTCACCAATTGCAGAGGATTGACTCGAGAGGGTCTTGCTTCGTCCCCGCCAAAGCTTTTGCCACCCTCCTCAGCAACCACCGCACTTAGCTTTTCCCTCTTCAGGCATTCCCTAGCACGGTGAGGGCCATTGCATATATAACAACCAGAATTTTGAGAGCTTTTACCTTGCTCTCGATGGCCAGCCTTGCCTTTTTTCTTGCTCCCATCTTGCTGGTTATCCTTCCTCTTGCAATCCTTCTTCTTTTTCCCCTTCTCTTTGGGCTGCTGCTGCTGCCTTCCCGCATCCCCCTTGAAGGATTTGTTGATTCTAAAATCAACCAACCCATCGGCTGCAGCGATAGCAGTAGGCAAGTCCTTAACACCTTGCCTTCTTAACTCGATTTGGGCCCATGGTTGCAGACTGGATAGAAAGTTGAAGAGCTTGTCCTCATTTGACATGTTTCAGATGTCAAGTATCAGGGAACTGAACTCCTTAACATAGTCCCACACCGTGCCACTATGCTTCAGTTTCTTTAATGTCTCCCTTGCGACCCATGACGTGTTGCAAGGCAAAACTTGATCTTTCAGCTCCTTCTTCAAGCTTTCCCATGTTTCAATTCGTGGCCGACCCAAACTTGCATCATCATCTAGCCTAGTCCGCCACCACAACTTGGCGTCCTTGGTAAGATACATGCTAGTAAGAGTCACCTTCTCTTGTTCGGACACCCGAACAGCCATGAAGTATTGCTCCATGTCCCATAAGAAGTTTTCGATCGCTTTGGCATCACGCTCCCCTTTGAAGGCCTTTGGTTCTGGCACCTTCATAGGACAGACAGAATCGGTTGCTACCCCGCTCTGCTGGGTGCCGATAGCCCTCTTAAGGATAGAAACATCCTGCTCCAGCTCACCAAAACGAGAAAACCAAGAAGAATCGAGGCCATCATAGATAGATTGCAAAAGACATACCGATTTTTCCAGCTCTTCCAGTCGGGTCAAAATCGAAAAGGTCTCCCCTTCAAGGATTTCACCAAGAGCCTTCTCAATCTTTGACACCCGCTCTCTCACAGCTTCAAGACCCGATCCACCAGCCATTGGTCGAACCTTGCTGCTCTGATACCAGTTGTCATAGGGCTAGAAATTTCAACCAAAATTCGGACCTTGTGATGGCACTAAGTCTCACTTAGTCTCAGCCGATTATCTCACACAAAACACGCCAACGTTTAAAGGAAACCTTTCTCAATCTTTATTACTTTACACAAAGTATACAAAAGAAGCCAAGACCTCATACACAAGTGTTCTCTCAACACGGTTCTATGTGTTTTTCCTTGTGTCCCTTGGCTGACACATTACACCTATTTACAGTGTTGGTAGTTGACACCCCCAACTACCTAAGGACATGTCCTTAGGGATAACTTGGTTGCCAAGCCAATCATGCATAGTGGGGCTCTCCACTTTGGGATAACTTCCCCACTAACTCACTAGATCATGCTTCTCCATTCAAGGAGAGCTTGACACCTCATCGGGGACTCCTTCCCCCATTTTCTGCAACCACCCACGTTCTCCTTCCTTCAAGGAGGTCTTGCCAACACACTTGGCTTGGATAAGGCTGCTGGATGCATGCAAATCTGCCCCTTTTGCCACTCCCACGTTTTGCTGGAGATAACCACCCATATCTCCTATTTTGGTGGCCCATGGAGAGCCAATTCAGCCATGATCTGCCCCATCACTTGCCCATGTGCCTGCTAGCTACAACCGATCACGGTTTGGTGCTAGCCCGAGCCTGTGCTCGTGCGCCAGCATGCTGCTGTTGCCGAATCTGTGGGGCATAGTGTTAGCCTTGCTAACTTTGAGAGACATGCACTACCTCCCTATAGTGCATTAGGAGATCTCGTCGTGTACTAGGAGGAGACATTGATGTGTCTGAGCGATCACACCCATCCCTTGCTGCCTCGCTCTCCAAGTGCTGCCAGTGAGCCTCCAACGACTCCCTGTGATTCTCATTGTTAAACCTCTCGCCGATGCTTCCCCATACGTGTCGTAGATCCACCTTGTTTTTTTCATTGAATGACCACACTCAACTTCTCCTGCAAGAATTGGTGCAAGGTACTACCAATTTCCTTGCATGCTTAAGCCAACACGCTTAAGGGAGTAACAGCAGTCGTTATTAGTTTAGAAGAGAAATTTTTTTTTAGTGAGAATAGTTAAGCCGAGGCTCAGATCATCTAGTCCAGGAGGCCCAAAAGTGGCCCATAATGGGCCCGGACCATATTTTATATATTTTTTTTATACTTGGCCTTTCCTTAAATGAAAAAATTTTGAGCCACCGCCGACGACTGCTGTTTTCAATCCTCTGCTTCGTTCGACGAGGAGAGAGATAGACAGACAGAGAAGAAGAGGAGAGAGATGTCGTACGACGACGTAGAGATAGAGGACATGGAGTGGAACGAGGAGCTTCAAGCCTATACGTACCCGTGTCCTTGCGGCGACCTGTTTCAGATCACGAAGGAGGAACTCCGCCTTGGGGAGGAGATCGCCCGATGCCCTAGCTGCTCCCTTTACATCACCGTCATATACAACGCGGAAGACTTCGTTGGCGATCAGTCGATGAACAAGAGTTCCAACACTCCCAAACAGCAGCAACCCATCGCCGTCGCCTGAACCCTAAAATTTCCCAAAGGTTTCCATCTTCTCTCTCTCTTTCCTTCTCTTTTAAATCCGAAATTTTGGTTTTACTTTTTTCAGAGGCGAAGATTGTTGTAATCGATAATTATTAAATTTGATTTTCTCAGTATGCGATGCTTTGATCCAATTTTTGCTATGCCCGTTCGCGACTAAAGTGAAATACAAACGGCGTCGTCTCTAATTTAGAAATCAATCAAAACCGTGGGCGGACAATTGATGAACGGTCAGCCACACCTTATAGGAGAAATTTATATTTTAGATTGTTACATTTTTGGAAAATAAAAAATTTTAAATAAAAAATCTGATGCACTTCTCCCATTTAAGGCGATAAAGAACAAAGTTCCGTCCGTCCACAGGCACAAAGTGCCAAAGTCCAACCCCCAAGAAACGAACGCCTTGTGGGCAGACAAGCACAGCGTGATAAGTGGTAGGAAGTATTCCGACGTGAAAAAACGAGACAAGCGAGACTTTGGGGGGCTTCGTTAGGGCAAATCACGCCGAGTGCCAACGCAATTCCCGGGGCTCAAATGGATTCTGCAGGAGGCGTGAGAACAAAGGCTGCTCCAACAACGTCGGCCCATGCCCACCAAATATCTCTAGCTTTTTGTGCCAAATGGATCACATTTCCTTTCCATCAAACCAACACATGGGAATGTTCAATATATATATATTGTCAGGCGAGCTGACTGTTAAAAATTCAGTTCCTTAAACGAGGTGGAGTGCGACAAAGCTCGCGATGGGCCTACAGGTCACCAAGTCCTAGTTTTTATTATATTTATTTTTCTTTTAGTGTAATAAATTTATTATTTCTAATCATACATTTTTTTTATGTTACGGTTCAGTTCCTTATCGATAGACATATAATAAACCCACGTAATTCTTCTTCTTCTTCTTGTTTTTTTGGTGAAAATAACCCGGCTAACTGATGTTCGATTCAAATCTCTAGCTATTATCAGCAAACGGGTTGTTTAAATCAATCACCAATTTTCGAGATCTGGACCAGCTCGGTGTTGGGTATTGAAAAGAAAAAAGAGGGGCCATGGAATTATGGTGAGGGCTTACGCATATCAATGTTGTCGGCTCCTAACACAACTTACAAGTCATTATCCGGAATGCGCACCAAACTTTTTCAACAGAGACTGAGACTTACCACCAGTACTTAGGCTCTATAAACTTTCAGTTCAAGTAACTTCTAATTTAGTGGTCTATGCTCTATGGTACTCTGCAAGTGGTTGATTTTTAAATATTAAAAGAGAATGACATTGTGGAAGATGACATGCCGTTTCACAAGCTTTTTCAATTTCAGTGCTTTTGTTTATATGTATTCTCCGCCAGTTTCCATTCTCTTTCTACCCTTCCATTCCATTCCACTCAGTCCTTTACCAGAGACCATACCCACTTTTTTTTATTGCAATGGAATTTGGGATAGATTAAAAAATTCACAGCTTCAAGATTCTGGCTGTCCCAATTTGGCAAAACAACTCCAGGACATGGTGTGGTTCTTGGAGAACACACGCCATTAGAACGGGGTTCCTGTCGACAAGCAACACAAAAATGTGGATTTGCAAACTCAGCTTCCAATCAATGCAAATGTTGTGGAATAATTCTTCGTTAGTATTAACTATAGCCCAATAATAGCCTTGACAAAAAGTACTGATGCTTATAAGAACTTATGCTTATGTAGTTATATTGTGAGGTCTGATAAATGATCAAATTTGTAATATCTACATTACATTTAAATAACTTTATCGTTAAATCAAGTCCCATTTTTTTAATGTGCTTACTGTTTAACCAAAGTCAAATAATGAACATTGCTTTCAAAAGAAATCTTCGTTAGTTGCTAGACTTCTTCTTTTTTTTTTTTTTCCCCTTCACTTGACAGATAGATATCTGTGTAAGCTGAATTAGAGGACAAAGTGGAAAAGCATGCAAGGGGTCCATGGAGTTTCTGTTGTGGTGAAGCTTCAGCCTCGCCAAGAAACACTGTTAGAGATCCATTTTCCTTAGATTTGAAGGAGCCGAAAAGGCATCAGGCAGCCCAAACCAAAGATGGCAGAGCTGACCTTTGATGGAAAATGACTTCGACTTGAGTGGGTGCTAACCAAATTTATAACATTTGGAAGCAAAAATTAAACTTCGGACAAATGGGTACACTGACAAGAAATTTCATTCTCTGGGAAGCAACAGAAGGCAATGCATTGTGTACGGTTCCCCACATATTTTACGACAATTTTTTACCAAAAAAACAAAGAAAAAAAAATGTAACACAAATATAGTATTTGATACAGTAGCCAAGCTATGGCACTGACCAAACTCTTACGAATCAAATTGAGCAACTTAATATAGCATGAGTGTCACACCTTTTCGCTATTTAATCAACCACGTTTAGCTTGGTTAACCATAAAACCAAAACCCTTCAGAAGAGTTTAGGGGATTAATCACAAACTTATTCAAATTTCTACAAAATGAGAGTTTAAACATAATGTACGAACAAGAAAAAAATTAATTGTATTCGGATGACTCCATGAATTCCTTGGTGAAATTGAAAAGTGATTTTCTTGTTAAAAAGATTTTGAATAGTACTTATAATTTTTTAACAGTTTCTTTTTTTTTTCTTTTTTTTTTTTTAATTCTAGTTACCCTGAGGAGGGGCATATTCGTCATTTCAACTAATGACCATTTAATATCGCGCCATGTCCCTTCCATTCCATTCTTAACCAGAAGATAAAAGTAACCAAACGAAAATGAAACACCAGGCGGAAGAACCTCAGTGCTCTAGAGAGAGAAATTCAAGAACTTGAGAGAGAGAGAGAGATAGTTAGAGAGAGGGGGCGGGGCGGGAGGATCCGATCAATGGCGAGCGGGTGGGTCAAGTCACTGCAATGCAAATCAAGGGCCTTTGAAGACGTTTTTAACCCGGCTTCGATACACCTTATATCCAGCTCTAGTTGCAGAAAGAGTGCTCAAAACATCAAAGACGTCATCCAAACCAACACCGGCGACGACAGGAAGCGAAGCCCTGCAAAACCCAGAAACCACCGCCGTCACCAACAAGAAAGAGACCAAAAACCTGCCGCCATTTCACAAAAATCAGCCAAGCCCGAGGCGGTTTCGACCTCTGAACACCGTCCTCGGTCTGTACGCAACCACCGTGACTCGCTCTTACCGGCTCTGAGAGAGCTGCCTGTGGGCCACCCATCTCGCAATGTGGTGGAGATCATTTTTCACACGAGCTGGAGTAACAAGTCATTCTCGGTTCGGATCGATATGTTATTTAAGATACAGAACGGGTCGAGAACCGTGGCCCGGTTCGAAGAGTATCGCGAGATTGTGAAGGCCCGTGCAGGTTTGTCGGCGGGACCCACGTGGGAGGAGAACGCGAGGTGCGTGGCGGACGGGAACGAGATGATGCGGTTCTACTGCCTCGGAGGAGTCCAAGAGGCGTGCGGCGGCAGCGGAGGAGGAGGAGGCGCGTGGGTTTTCCCGGGTGGAAAGGGCGCGGCTATCTGCACGTTTCCC
Source organism: Ceriops tagal (assembly GCA_021533255.1). NCBI lineage: Eukaryota > Viridiplantae > Streptophyta > Magnoliopsida > Malpighiales > Rhizophoraceae > Ceriops > Ceriops tagal. The sequence goes on along the minus strand of CM038609.1, from coordinate 1,659,185 downwards.
GGTAGTGGTAAGGCCCACGATAGCGCTGAGGGTGGAAGGTGCCGGAGGGCCATGCTGGTCTGTCGGGTCATAGCCGGCCGGGTCTCGAAGCAAATCGGGTTCGACTCATTGTTGGATGGGCTGGTCGGGTTTGACTCGGTGAGTGGAGATAATGGCGAGTTGCTGGTGCTTGATTCTCGTGCCATTTTACCTTGCTTTCTTATCATCTATAAATTGTAAAAAAAAAAAAAGAAAAAGAAAAATTCTGAAATTATTTTCTTTTTTTACCCCCACCATTTGTCTCCTTAATTTTCGAAAATCATTTTTGAATTTATCGTCACATTTTTTCTGGGTGCTTTTTTTACTATTTTTATTATTTTTTACATTGCATTCTTTTTTTTTTAATCTTTTTGGTTAATTTGTGTGGTCTCGAGAAAAATTGAGTTAATAAATGCTTATTTAATACTTTTCCAATGTAATTCCGTTGCTAATTATTCATTAAACAATTCTCCGGATGTTATTACTTTGAACCATCAATTTTGTAAAACGTCTCAGTGTTCTCTACTCCCTTTTTCCCTTTATTTTTTTTATTTTCTTTTTGATTTTAATAATTAAGCAATGTGCCTTTGCCTTATTGAAATGAACGGAATTTAAAGGTTAGAGTTGGTCAAAAAGTCCCCTGGCTTTTCTTACAGATACCTTGTGTTACACACAAAAAAAAAAAATCAAAAGTAGTTCGTTTTCATAAAAAATTAATTTTTTAATAAAAATATAAATAATTTATAAATATTTTGACTAAATAAGATATTACTTATTATACGAATTTATTCATATAAATTTGAGATTCGTTAGACAAAATTATAAGATACTCTTTTTGGTGACATTATTTTTACTTGCCTAGAAATTTTTATATTTTTTATCCACATATATATACTTTTTGTTATATCCCAATATAATTATATAGGTCTGTTATATATCAGTAAAATTCAAAAAAAGAAAGAAAAAAAACCCACAAAATCTTGACGGCTACTTGAACCAATCAAAGTGATATTTAGATACGCATTTCAACTTAATGGCAATGAACAGTTTGATAGGCAACATCATCTATAACCACTAGGGTTTTAATATTTTGACGATGATGGAGAGTTGCAAATGGGAAGAAGCAAAGCACGTAACTTGTAGCATGACAAAGATTAACCTACTTGTAGCAAAAGACAACATCTAGATCAGGTGTTGTGGCAGGAATACGTGCTCTGGGGGTAACTTCCTCTTGTTAGCTTCACAAAAAAGTAGAGATATTTCTTCCATTCGTATTTATTCCCTTCTAAATTCCTTGGTTCTTTTTGTCTCTAAACAAGAGCGGTAAACATTCCTTGGGCGGCAAGCCATCTATCTAGAAACTTTGGCCTTTGGTTAATTTTGATGATGGCAAAGTACAGGGGCAGTTCAAGCAGCTGAATTGACTTGTCTCTGGAGATAGTGGAAGGCAGTACCTGAAAGACTGGTCATATCAGTACCTGAAAGATGAAGATGCCCCCCCCCCAAAAAAAAACAAAAAGAGTAACCTGAAAGATGAAAGTGTCTGTGTCATCCTCTGTCATCGAGTGCTTAATGGAGTACTGGAGCAATAGTAACAACGTAGAATTTGAGGAGCCCATATGAGCTTTTTCCGAGTGGCTTTTGAGATTCAAACATAGCCTCTTTGAAGCTTTTTTACAAGGTTTTTACGATGAACGAGGCCACATTGGCTTGCATTGCGTTCCTTGCGATTAACAATTAAGTTATTTATGCCACCTTTTATAGGCCAATCTTTTCCTTCCAACTGCACTTGGCTGTGCCAATTGTTTCTGCATACGATGTAAAACTCATCCTTCGCATTTTCAGTCACTGGAAATATGGATATTTAGGAGAATTCCTTTTTAAAATAACATGATCCCCCTCTTTGTTCCTTCTTCAAATACATAAAAATAACGGTGACATATATCACCTTCCCAAGGTTAGGAATTAGTAATTAGAAAATTGAATAATTTTTTCAATTTTAATTACTAATTGGTATACTTGACTTCGATATAAATAAATTATCACATTAAAAATAAAATTTTAATGTTAATAGAAGTCCGTACATAGCTAGCTAGGTTGAACGGCTCGTTATTATTATAATATTAACACAAATTAATAAATTAAAAAAAAAACAATCACCAGTCAATGCGGACTTCCATGCCCTCCTAAAGAACCCCCAAAAAAGTTTTTTTTTAAAAACTGTTACTCTGCCAAGCACCATCACCAGGCTATATAAACATCAAATTCTTGCAGATAATTACCGCATAATCGAAACATGGTTGTATGAGACTGAAATGATTGTTAATTAATTTAAGTGGAAAAGCTTCCGAGGACAAAAGAACAAGAGGACATTGGTAATAAGATCTACGCTCTTAGAAAAAGAAAGAGAAAAGAAAAATTAGAGATTCCTAGAAATGTGCATTTTTCTCTGAATGCAAGCTCTTACAACATAACCAATCGGTGTTTGGTGGATTATAGCATAAATTCAATGCTTCTTTTGCTAGCAGGTAAAAATTTTCTCCAACACCTTAGTTCCACCAAAATTCATTAATCATTGAAACACTGGAGCAATGGTGAAACCCAAAATCCAAATGAAAATGAAAATGAACAAATAGTATCCCTCTAATTGACACTTAGCAATGCTTTCACCGTTGCAAGAGAATGATCTCACCAGCCACGGTTAGTGGGATTCGACGAGAACATAGAGAGGTTTGCCATTTAATTTCTCACGACCCTGGCAACATATAAAAACTTATAATAATGATTATCAATTGGACAGCCAAAACAGGAATTTCGTACTCCATTACATTCACTTTTGTGCGTTAAAAGGACACAAAAGTAACACCCAGCCATTAAAGAAGACGGAAGAGAATGCATACCCTAAGATCGGGTAATTCGATTACGCATGCACATCCAACTATTTCTGCTCCAGCACGCTCTGAGAAACAATTATTTTGAGAAATCATCAAAAAGTTCAAATCATGACAAATATTTCAACAATATTATTAACAAACCATAGGTTCAGAAAAATATGTGAAACAAAATAAAACCAACATAACAAAAACCACCACAGTATAAGCTTGAGAGTGAAATGTGGATTGGAACCCTAAATCTCACAGTTAACTTTCCTCCTTCGACTCAACTGGACCCAAAAAAAAAAAAAAAGTTAAAATAAAACACAAGGAACAGCCACTTCCCAATTTCTGAATCTGATGCACTCAGTTCAATTGCATGGCTAAAAGCTCGCTTCAAATTAACCCTCCAACTAGCATGCATCTAGAGGTCTCAAAAGGATCAGGTCAGGTGATTAGGTTGTTTCGAGCTTTAGGTCGTTTTCAAGTTTGGATCAGCAGATTGAGTGGTAGGTTGACACCTCTACATGCATCTCATTGAACAACTAAAAGTAATAACATCTTCCTCTAGTCTCATAACAAAATTTTAGTCCACTGAAAAAGGAATAATGTATTGCAATATTTCATCTGTGTCGAAAGACTTTGTGGAGTAGTTACCCAGTAAATTCATAGCAGCACACAGAGTACCACCAGTAGCAATCAAATCATCAACCACCAAAGCACGTTCCCCAAAATTGACGGCTCCAACATGCATCTCAAGACAATCACTTCCATATTCTAGGTCATACTCTTCTGAAATGACTTTCCCTATTCACAAGAAAGGTATTTTAAGTAAACATAAGTATATAAGCTTTGAGCAAATGCAATACATTATCTTTAAAGTTGAGATCGTAAGTTCACAGGAACCAGGGACATCACAAATGAAACCAAATGGTTCGAGTAGTCTGCAGTTTGACGTATGATTAGATGCAACCTCTCACATTACTAGATTGCAAACATGCATTTTTATAAGTTGTTGCTTAGTTACTTGACCCTGCTCTATAACAAGACTCAAAATTATTTTTGAATGCCCGCCAGGGATCCAAACCAGCCATCTTCCAGAACTGGAATTTGAACTGGTGTATAATATTAAATATATTTTTATAAAAGTATACTTTAATTAAAATCATTTCTAATAGTTAAATTCAAATGTTTTTAACTTAAAAAATTATAGAAAGAATTGATTGTATATTAATTTTTCATTTTGATGATTAAATTAGAAGTTTAGATAAAATTTGTAATTAAATTGAAAATTTGAATTAAATTTAAGCTTTAATTATAATTTAAATAAAGTCAGATTAAATTATAATTTTTGATATTTGTTGCTTAAACGGGTCTGACCACAAACCAGACCACCTTTTGTGAATTTTAGCTGGGTTTGACTAGTTTTCCTGAGTTAGACTGGTAATTTCAGCCCAAATTTTAGGATCAAACCAAACCAATAACCTAATCGGTTTACATTTAAACCCGTTCGAGCAGCATGGGTTATCACACACCAACATGTACAGAACAGCAATAAACTAGACGTGGAAATTCATGATGATTTGACAATAATACCATGGAAGTATGAAATCAGATATGGCAGCTTCCTGCTCAGAAGAAAAGCTCTAAAGGTAATAAAGGCACCCCCTCCTACACTAACTATACAATCAGATGGCACACTATTGCAGGAACAACAAAATACAACGACCAAAGATCTAAACAAACAGTATAGAGATACTGGTAAGTTACAATTATTGGCAAACCATATAAATCTTATGACTGCACATGTGAAATTAATAGAAAAGAAGATATAGTACCAGGCAACTTTCTTGGTTTTCTCAAGGGAACAAATTTCGCTCCAATAGCCAATGCGATGGGAGATCCAAATATGAATCCCCGAGCCTCTATCCCTGCAAAGAAGAAATCTTCGTATTTCAGAAACATAAAACTTCAGACAACTACCAGAAAGTTGTGACATAAGATTGTTATAAAGACCATTAGTGGCAAATCAATTGGGAAAACAGCAAACCAGACATTAACCAAACTACAAATTCCATCCCCAGATTTATAGAATTTTCCGCCCTCCCATGTCAGTTTCACACAAGGTTTGAAATGGAGGTAAGGCTTTAAACATATCATAATTACTAGAGACATTAGCATAAATTGGTACTCAAATCAAACTAAAGGCCCATCAACAGAAGGCAAAAACATCAGGCCTGGCTCACAATTACACCAATTGATCCTCCAATCTCTACTCAATACCAACCCCGCACCCCCTGGCGCAGGGCACCAATCACTACCACTGTAACATACATCAATGCCAAATATTTGATCTGTCAATTGCATATTTGACTTGTTCAAAAAAGATAAGAGGAACAACAAATATGCATATGCAATTAAGCATATAATTTCAGGTGTTAGTACACTAGCCTGAGCTGGAGACATTAAAATACCAAATGTTATGGCATTTTGGTTGGTACTTGCTTCCATTAAAATTATAAAAAAGCATGGAATACTCTTGTTCTCTCTGGAGAACAAAATCAAGAATTTCTCATAATAGGGCCATAGCAATTTCAGCATCAACAGAGCAGGTTTCAATCTCCCAAGGTGTGAGAACATCATGCACTGGGATACTCTTTTTTCGAATACTAAAGATAAGGTTTTAATGAAACAACCTCTGGACTAGATTGTTGTATAAGGATTAAACCATTAATTTTTTTCAACCATCACTAGGGTCCATTGACGTTCAAATGAAAAGGTGCTAGCACCACCAATGGAATGGAATCAAAGGCTTAAACAAGTTAGCAATCATAACCTTTCAATGAAAACTTGCTAGCATCATTGAAACAGACTTTCACTTAAGCAAAAGCAAATGTTTCAGAACAGCAACATTTTCTGATGAAAGTCTTTGATAGACTGCAAAACCCCTCCACATTCATAAACCTCCCATTGCCAAAAAAAAAAAAAAAAAAAAACAGAGAGAGAGAAAAGGTTAGCCTAAGAGGCAAGCGTAAGACTTGATGTGGCTTTTATGGAATGCCTATAATGCATTCAGTGTGCTCCCTGTTCTTTTCGCAAAATCCCAACGGAGAATGCGCTAGAGCTCATTCAGTGGATAACATCTGTTGGATAGAAAATGAATAAAAAGCTTATAGATAAATATCTCACTGGGAAAAAGCCACATTTTTTCCATGTGCGACCATAATTTGTAACAGAATATGGCCAGAAAGTACAATGTTTCTCACAAACACATGAAGACAACACAAGTCCACATGAATCTGTAAAAAGAGATTCTACTCTACACACTTTAGGACAAAGCATATGTATATTAAATGTTGACCAAATCATTTTTTGATTGATGGACCAGATCAAAATGAGGACCATGGCTGCTCTCATCGATGAGCAAATCAAACATCTTTTTATATATAATCTGGGGGGAGGAACACTCCCATTTCCAAAGTTTAGCTATTACACGAAATCACAAAGAAAGTGAATTAAGATTGAAATCTATTAAACAAAGAAATGTTAATAACAATCAATCAAGCTAGTCTGGTTGACCACAAGAGCAAAGCTTGGGGGACACATTTGGGGTTCAAACCCCAGCTCGGAGCTCATTGAACTCACAAAATGTGGCTTTAATTCTGATATACCAAAAAAACAAAATTGTTACCAGCCAAAAAAGTATAACAATCACCAGTGTATGGCTAACAGAAGCCCAGAAGGCAACAAAACAATAAGTAATTCAAAACCCAAAATACCACTCCAATTGAGGCATAAACTTAATGTTAAGAGAAGACACTTGAAACTGTATGAAACAAGACGTCAGAATGAGATCAAAACATCAAACAGTACAATAAGGGAAACCCACACTATAATAAAGCCAAAGGATACCCCCCCAATGTAACTCGCATGAAATGGGTCCACTCCTTTTTAACAAGTTGGGGGATCCAACACCAACCACCATCCACCCAAATAAGGTTCTAGCACATGCCCACATTAACAACAACAATAACAACAAAAATGACAACAATAGACATAGAGAGAGAGAGAGAGAGAGAGAGAGAGAGAGACGAGAGAGAGCGAACCAGGGCCGCTCAAAGGGAAAATAGTAGAGAGAGAAAGCAATCAATAGCACACCCCACTAACAAAGCAAATTATTCAAACAAGAAATCGATCTCTAACAAGAAAAAATAAAAAAAGGGTAAGCAGAACAAAAAACCACATATGCAGAGACACATAACATATACATAGTTTGTTAGTCTGGCCGCCTGTACGAATCTTTTTCTCGTGCTTCCATTCTACTGCGAACCACCCCACTAAAAAGCGTTCGTAAAAGACAACAGAAACTTACAGGATGGTGCATTTTTTGCTTTGTAAGCAAATAGACCCCACCACCATCGAACACCAATCAAAGTGCTAAAAGGTTGATAAAAATGTCTTGAGCCAAATCTTTAACCCAGAAAAAATAAGTGTGCAACTAAAAACTCAAGAACAAAAGCAAAGATTTTGGTGTTCTTTAAGGATTTTCACCTGCAACAACCGAAATGTTTTCGCCCTTGTATCGCTCCACGAACAAATCAATGGTATCTTTGAATGCTTTGGGATCCAACAATAGAGTCGTGATATCTTGAAACATAATACCTGCCATAGACCCATAACTAATATTCAAGAAAATATCAAAGAAACTAAAAAGGCATGGATTTTCTTGGCACCTATCATTCAAAAAATAAAAAAACAAGAGAACAAGGAAAAGATTGAAGCTTTAGCCATTAAAACTCAAAAACATTACTGAAGAAATTACAATTCTTTCGAGATAATAGAAACAGGAAAAAGATTAAAACTTTTCAGACAGTTGTCACAAAAAAATCATCTCCTTTTGTAAAAATAAAATAAAATCGTTAAAAGATGAACAAGAATTTCCAAGTAGGCAAAAAGAAGAAAAAAGAGCGAGAGAAAATTGTTCCGTTTACCAAAACTTAAAAGTGAAGCAAATTTTTTTTTTTTTTTGGTGCTCGTTCTACAAAAGTTTGAAATAATCCTGATGAGACAAAGAACAGAACACAATGTTGCAATTTCCTTATCTGCATTTTCCAAGCAACCAAGCAGATCAAACTTAGTATTAAGGAGCTACCAAAAACAATGATGGAAAGATAAAGATTGTAACACACACAAACAAACACAGACACCAAAGGCAGAGAGAAACCTGGTTTAGGGAAATTGGGTACCACGCGAATCTTAGTTTTGATGCCATTGATACGAGGATCCTTGTCTCTGTAAGCCGACATTGTACCTTCCTCTCTCTCTCTCTCTCTCTCTCTCTCTATATATATATATATATATAGGCCTTATGTCCTTAGAGAAGAAGTAGAACAGCAGCAGCAGCAGCAGCAGCAGCGGCAGCGGCAGCTCGTGAGAGAGAAGACGCGTGAAGGGACAAAAACAATGTACTTAATAGAGAGAGAGTAACTTGAAAATGGATAGAAACAGAAGCTAGAACCACGACGGTAATTTCCTTGTTAATGTTATGATTTTTACATTTTGTAGTCTTTTGCAATTACACTTTTAAATTAGCATCAATTTTAATAATTAAATATGATTGAGTCAACATAAATTTTAATGAATTCAAATGAATATAAGATAATTTTATTTTTTATTTTTATTTTTATAAATTAATGTAAAAACATAAAAATATAATATAAAAATTTTTATGTAAACTTAAATTTTTTAATTTTGTGTTGTTCAAAATTCTTCTTTAATGATTATTGTTAGTACGAGACATGAGAAATATGGAGAGGGATAGAAAAATAGGCTAGATAAAACACTGAGAAAAGACAAAAATAGGTGGAGAGAGACGAGAGAATTTAAGTTGAGCGTGTAGAGAGAGAAAAATGTGACAAAAAAAGGAAAAAAATTTTAAAAGAAAAAGAATGATAGGAGAAATCACCAAAAAGCCTGATGAACGACAGATGAAAAAAATGTAGAGAGTGTGTAAAAAGAGAAAATATAGAGAAAAAAAAAATTTTGGGTCATTTTTCCATTTTTAACTTTTGTTGAGGGTAATAATCATAACATGAACGACTCAAGTCAAGTTGAATGTAAGTCTTGGACTTCATATTTTGTTTATCACTTTAATATTTATTGTCATACATCTATACGATACTCCTTTTTTAAGAGAGAGAGAGAGAGAGGGAATATTGTATGTCCTAAGGTATATTAAGAAAGGGGAAAAAAAAACATTTCAAAGCTAACAAAAATAAATATAAAGTTCATAAATGCGTTTCATATATATATATATATTTGTTTATTTATTTATTAAAAAAGTGGCATTGTATTAGCAAGGTGGCCTTCAAAATTTTTCAATTCATGCACGTAAGTATGGGGTGAAAACCTAGCTTGGTGCTTCAACAAAAATTGGCAATATCAATGAAAAATTGGACATTTCTGGTAGCCAGAGGGGTAGTTTAGTGGTCCAATTCAAGATGATATAATGAATCGAAGCAAATTTCAACATCCAATGCCCAATTTTATGATGGTTGGTCACAACTGGTTCATCGTCCATTAATCATGGGAAATGTCAATTTTTATCCCTTTTTTTTTTTACCTTCTTTCTTTTTAAAGCGATTAAGATACCTTCTTGGAATTGGACATGTCAATAGTGCCCAAAAAAAAAAAATTCTACGTTTTGATGAAACTTGTATTTGTTTGATGGAAGTTAAAAAAAAAAAAAGCCTCCTTTGGGAAGCTTGTTAAATGACTTCCGATTAAATAATTTGAAAAAACAAAAATTATTTGCTACCAGCGATAAAATAAATTGAAGATATTGATATTGGATCCTTTTACACAACATGGTTAATTTATGTCTCTTTTGTTCTTTCATTTTCATCTCACACATTCCTGTATGGAATTTAAACCTGCGACTTGGGATACCTAGATTCTTAATTATCCGTATTTTTATTTTGATCTATTTCACTTTTCAATTGGGAAGCTATATACAACAAATGACAAACCTTCTGCTAATTGTTATTCCAGGTGTTTTTTCAGTTTTTTTTTTTTTTTGTATATATCTTGGTGAATAGTTTCTCATGGACATCTTGGTAGTTAAAAATCCTTAAAATTTATCCTCAACATCTCAAATTTTAATTTTTACAAAGGGTATAGGATTTATAAAAATATAAAAATATATATTTTTTATTAAATAACTTACAGCTTAAGAAATCTTTTGATTAAAATAAAATAAAAAAAAATCTTGGCGAATGGCATTGGGATACATCCGAAGATATCACTGGCATGGCAATATTCTTTTCCGATTGCGTCAAGAAGCTTTCAAAATAATATTAATTTTGAATTGCCGATTAATTCTATGCTTGACACATGGTTCACTAGATTCGACGATGATAAATGTGTGACATTCCATTCCTTACAATGATTGGCATAATCCAGACATGAACCACTTAACTTTCAGCATTAAGCAGTAAGCTTTCGAGAAGTCTGAACTGCAGGTGACTCTACATATTTCCTTTAATAAATGCCCAGTGGACAAATAGTAAATGTTTATCTATAAATATGCATCATCTTATATATCCAAAATATTATATGAATATTGGTGAATGTGCGCAAACCCACACATTTTACTAACAACAAAGACAATAAATATACATTTAATGGTTTTTAATAATGTAATGTGATTTCATGATAGACTTGTATCAAATTTTTAGCATTCATGTAATAAGTAATGCTAATCACTATAAAAGGTTTTTTTTTATTATTATAAAAATACTTTTCTTACTAAGGTAAATATTTTTTATCAATTAAACTGTTTGATAAGTCATTTAAAAAGTCATTTATCACTACAAATATAATATTTTGTGATAAATTAATAAAATTTTTTATAATATTTAACATTATTTATATGTGTGTGTGTGTTGGGGGGGGGGGGG
>CM038609.1:1626720-1648236 GCA_021533255.1 Ceriops tagal | reverse complement strand
TCAATGCAAACGACAATATATGAATTACTAGTTTCATGAACAAGGTTGGTTGAGATTGCTCTGCAAATAAGAAAATCAATCATGTCAACTATTATCTAAAGAAAGTAGTAGGTTGAATAATGTTTAATATGTGGCTAGGAAGCACTGTGTAGTTCAAACCCATAGGACCTTTTTTTTTTTTGTGAATTTTTTATGTCCATTTAAATCGGAAACCTCTATAGATAAGTGCACTATGTTGCTTTCAAATCTGTATGGCAATATTCTGTGGGCAACCCTCGGCCCTATCCCTTTCATATGTGACGATATGTCCTCTTCTGGCTCCCATGCGGCATTGATTGATAAAAAATAATTTAAGGAGTATCCACCCAACTGCTGTAATCAGGAAGTGAATTGAGCTCTTCTCAAAGTTAGTGGGCAGCACCAGCTTTGGTCATGTAAAATTACTATAGCTTGGATGAAAACGCACGATTCAGACAAAAGCAATGGGGAGAGAAAGCGACAGGAGACTCGTCGAGTCGTAAAATACACGAAACTTCATAGATGAATGTCCAGGTTAAGTCAATCAAATGTATCAAAATTTGGAAACAAAAATTTCAACCATTGAGTCTCTATATTTTTCTTATATATTTTTGTCCCAAAGTGTGATCTTACAATATACGGCTTTAATTCAGATACAATTAGCTTTGCACAGGGATCATTAGAAGTTAGATGAGAGAGACACACAGCTGCGTACAATCGATCATTCAGCGTCTCAACTTCCATTTGCCAATGGACCATAACTAATATACGATAGTACAATTAAAGAAAATATAATTAGAAAGAAAAGAGGGGAAAAAAAAAGTGTATAAAATTTATTACATTACGAGTTATACAAAATAAAAATTTAAATTATTAACTATTTGAGTGTCGGGGATCCTTTCTCAAGTTTTTAGTCCATATAAGTGATATTTTGTCTGATTTTTTTTTTGTATATATATATATAAAAAAAAATCATCAAGCAGCAATGATCATTTTACTAATGAGGGGACTGCATGATTGAAGGTTCTCTTTGTTTATTGCTCATTTTTGGTTTTTATATTTTGTGCAAACAATGCCTTTAATGTCTTTAGGTGGTTACGATTCTTCAAGATTTTGATTAGAGATACGTTGTTGTCAAAATTTAATCAGATATTGTGTAACCCATTCAATGGATGCACAGAAACCCCAGGAGCCGATACATGCAATAACTGCAGCTGCAATTGAATTAAATATTTTTTTCACTCACATGTGTACGTTTCTTAATTATTTTCTTCAAGGGAGCGAAAAGAAAATTATTAATAGACTTTTTTTTTTTTTATATATACATACAGTACAGTTATAAATATCTATCCATCGAATCTCTGGCTAGAAAAACATTTTGTATTTTTATCTGGCGTGTTATATTGTGAGTTTAGGACTTTGTTGTTATTTTTTTGTTATTATTTAATGTTAAATTTAGATGATATAGTGACATAATTTGCATTTAAAATATTAAATTAAATTTTGGTTGAAGACAAATTACGAAACAAATTTTAAAAAAAAAAAATTGGGATCAATTATCTGCTTGTGGCTTGGCCTTTTTTAAACCTGAGCATTGTTAACAAAGAATAGAAAGCCGTATCAACCCATTCCTTTGTTTTTTCTTCTTTTTCCGTTCAAATTTTAAAACAAAATTACCCCTCCCTTCTTTTTTTTTTTTTTCTATCACGAAACTCAGTAGACTACAAGTCAAAAAAATGAAGAAAAGAAATTTTATAATTTTTTAAAATTAAAATTGAGATCTTTAAAGTGAAAAATTTAAATTATTAATTATTGAAATGTCTTTTATAAAATTATTTTAATTAAATAAAAATAAAAAGAAAAAATTATTGTCATACAATCATTTAGCTTACCGATCCTTCAAGAAAAAAACTGTCTTCTAAGAATTTTTGTGTTCCTTTAAATATGTCACGAACTTCTCTATTAATTCTAAATTTATTATATCATCAAGTGTAACTAATTAATTTTGTTAATAATATGATGTGGAGGTTTGAGATGATACACGACGTCACCTAAGATCGTCACGTGGTAGAGTCTAAATTTAATACCCATTTTAAAAAATTAAAGTTTAATACTATTAATCAACACAAAATTTATCTCATATTTTCACAATCATTTTAACCTCTTTTTAAAAATAAAAATTTATATAATTTCATGTGCTAGTGCGTGCTACCTTGAATCTCTAATGTCAAAGGATTAATTAAATTTTGTTAGTTAAACTTAACAATACGATATATTTAAAATTAATTAAATTTTAAATGATATATTTGAAGGAAAAAAAAAAGTCAAATGGAAAAATGTGGGTCCCATCGAGGACTTACAAGTTACGAAGTGGGAGGGGAGGGAGGTATAGCGCGTGCAGTCCACACTCAAGGAATGGATGCACCCAGTCCCAGTTATCCGACGTGGCGGGTGTGATCTGGGTCCCACATGGGGAATTGCGCGAATCATGACAATCACGATGATTGACGACGACGATGATTTACGTCAACCCCCCCCCCCAAAAAACAAAACTGTCGTACGATTCAGATATTCTCCCCCTTCCAACCGTCGACAGCTCGTTTATCAGTGGGCCCAGGCGTGTAGTGGCAGTTGTGTCCCCCCTTGAGATTTTTTGGATTTTGTTTGATTGTTAGAATCTCTCTTTTCATTCTTCTCGTTTGTTGAACAACTAATGGATATACAAAATATCAGGCAGAACACTCTCGTAAAAAAATATATATATATATATTATAATTAAATTGTAGGAGCTGTTACCTATTATATATTTTTTATTTGATAAAATGAAATATTTTTAAAAAGAGAATTTTCAAATTTAATTTTCTTTTTTAATGTATTTATACAATTTAATGTAAGAAAGAATACTATCATTCAGAAAATGTTACCTTCATTGTCATCACACATTTTTATGCAAGTAAATATAATGATGACATCACAATTAGCATCAGAAATCACCTGTAATGATGAACTTCTGATGTCTAAAAGTTGATTTATATTCGGTATAATGTTGGGAGGGACAAGGAGCTCTGAGATTTGAACCTCAACCTTCCCAGTAATAATTTTGGTTGACAATTTTCCCTTTTTTTCTTTTTTTTCAGGTTAGTGAACTTTAGTTGGCACTCGAATTCGATATTGTAAATTTTGATTAAACTAATGATCGTCCAAGCTAATTAGACATTTTTTATCAGTTAAAAATGAATTATAATCTATTAGATAATCCGTTTGAACTAAAACTGAAAAAAATATATATATTGAGATTGACTTGATACACACTGCAATTTACGCGCAGATTACTCCTCTCAAGGAAACTACAAAAACTAAGTTCGGATGTAATTTCGGTCTTGTCGGTGGCGGGTAATTGTCGGTCAAAGTGAGTCCAATAGTCGATAACCGACAGCTTTGGAAAACATGAACAACCACCAAAAATGTCTTTGTTTAATAACAAGAGTGATTCCTCTTTATGTTAAAGTTGTGAATTTGAATTCTCTGATAAATTTCTCAACGAGACTAAATATATGTTTACGAAAATTCTCCATCTCACGAATGCTATCATCTTTACTTTAAAAAAATCATAATAATAATAATAACAATAATCCTTCGGACGAATAATTTGTGGTTGCCCCGCTAGAATAATGTAGCCTCTACCAAGCAAAATCCCCCAATTTGATATTTATTTTTGATAATAAGGAACTTACAGTAATCGTGCATGGTATGTATGTCATGGACAGGATTGGGGGGAGCACCTGAAAATCCAAATTTCAAAATTTCAAAGCTGGCTCTGTCAAGCCACCGAGAAGTAGGCAGAGGAGGAGGAGGAGGAGGAGGAGGAGGAGGGGCTGTGGTGCAGGCAGGCTAGGTTAGGCTAGAAAGTACTAATGATGCTACGATACTGATACTGTAAGATTGTGTGGCGATGCCCCCACAAAGGCAAAGATGATTTGGTGTGATCGTGACCATAAAAAAACAAATGTGCGAATGAACCCTAACCTAAAGGGGGAAATCTAATCCTCCAACGTCACCCGATCCCAACGCCTTTAGAAAAGAGGGGGACAAGTGTGGCTGCTTGGAAGAGTCCAATTGCCCAAGTAATTCAATTATAAGTTATCTAATGAAATTTATTTTTTTAAAAAAAGTAAGAAACAAAAAAAATAATAACATTAAGTTCACTTTTTAATTTACGTGACAATATTGAAATTTTATAACATTGACCGATTCATTAGAAAAAAAAAAAAAGGAAACATTCAAAGAAACTAAACTATGACATAAAATGCCCTTCTAATCAAATGTTTTGAAGCAGGGATATATATACGCACACTTATTTTTCACATACAAGGAAATTGAAATTTATTAATAATTTTAGGAAAATCTTTTGCTAACACAAATATATCTAAAATGCCTTATATTATATAAAAAATATATATATAATTATTGAAATAACTTATGTGTTTATAAAGAATTTTTAGTATAATATAAAATATTTTATATATCAATAAGATCGTGCGTCTATCCAATCGTTAGATAACTTTTATTAGGAATAACAACTCATGTGGTGCACTGATTCGCAACAAATTAAAACCCTCCATGAAAATACCAAAACTGGCAAGAAAAAGGGGTTCCTGTCAGATTTGGCATTAGTTTCCCAAAAACCCAAATTTGGACACTGTTTATTAATTTAATCTTTGCGTACGTTTGAGTCCAAGAGTCTGAGCATATCTTTCTTGGAAGATTAGCCCCAGGATTCTGTTGCCCTGACTTTCCCCCAGTAGGCGTACGAGTCACTGCACTCCCACGAACGCAAAAATCTAAGGGCAGTCACCAAAATGCAACCTTTTGCCATTTTTTCTTTTCTTTTCTTTTTTTTTTTTTTTAAGGCCCCCCACCACAACCCCAATGCCGAAAACCAAAAAAACAAAAAGAAAAAAAAGAAAAAGAAAGCTATTTGCTCGGGGTGGTAACGGTCAGAGAATCCATTTGCCTTACTTACAGTTGTGGTGGACCGTGTGCCTGTCTGCATTCATTCACTCACTCCTCTAGGGCATCTCTAGACTGACTTGACAGTGTCCAAAAGGACTAGTGCATTAAATTCCCTTGCAGGGCCAATGTGCGCTGCGTCCATCCCACGGGAAAGCCTCGGAATCTCGGAGATCCCGTACACCGTATTAAAATATAATATACAGATAACGATTTTTATCTTTTTCTAGGACGGAAATAGGAAATGCCACCCTCTTTTTCACTGCATGCTGACAAAACTGAATCATGCGTTAATCTAACAATCCTCCTATAGCTAAGGAGCTTGTAATTACCATTTGATTGACCGTCATAATGGGAAGTTAATATCCAAATCTGTTCTTGTTCCAAAAGAAGAAGAAAAAAATTCCAAATCTAATTATTTGGACAGAGATGCATTCCAAGTCATACTGATGCATATTTTAAATTTATCGTTGTTTCCGCATCATGCAGTCTCTCGTTTTCCACTTTCCATAATGCAACAATATTGATGCTGCCGTGACAGAGTTGGCCCTTTTTTTGGGGGGGGGGGTGGGAATTTACCGCTTAAGTTTTTGCCGTGAAAGTTACGGAAGTTCATAAGAAATATAATTAAAACCATTAATATACAATTTAATCATTATAAATGCACTTATTGTGAGTATGCGTGACTAACGATTCAAATACTTTACATTCACCAAACGTTTTTCTTTTCTTTTCTTTTTTTTTTTTTGAAAATAGAATTGAATAAGGTACCGAAGGTGCTTTCATTTATTCTGAGACCAGAACAATGATGGAACGTTGAACATTAGAGCAGAGATTATTGACAAATAAACTTTTTTATCCCTCTGTGTAGGATAAGGTTGCTGGTTCATTTTTCAGCAAAAATCAATATTTTATTTTACTTCATGGGTGAGAGATGACAAGGGGGGCAGGCGTGAGGACGGATGCCGTCAAACCCAAATGCGAACCCAAAATTATATCTTATACCCGAATCCATTCCGTATCCGATCAAATTATAAACAAAAATATTTTTAAAAATAATACAATTTGCAATATATATATATATATATATATATATATATATAGATTTCGGGCTAATGGTTAGATGCACATCAAGTTTAGGTTCGAGGACTGGTAGCACCAATACCATCAAGTCCCGTCCCGTTTAAACAATTGAGTTTTGACCTGAACTCGATCCAAAGACCCAATCAACCGGGTTCGACCAATGAACATCGAATTGGGTTCGAGCAGGTTACCCTACAAGAATGGATATTTTTGTCATCCGTATTTGGAGGTTTGCAAATTATCATCATGCTCAATTCTTGCACATATATATATATATGGCAAATGTAAAAGAACAAGAAAAAGAAGACTAAGTGAACAAAACATAAACCAACTGCCCTGAGGGATAACGACTCCCATCAAATCACGTTGAAGTAATTCGAGCATGCTTAGTTGAGGAAATTCACAAATCTCAAAATGTTTGTCCGACATAGCCCCAAGTTTAACAATAAAATCAGCGCAGTAGTTACCTTGTTTTAGTGTGTGTCAACGCCGACAATCCCAAGGTAGTTTAATCAGCCTCTGACAATTGGTTACAACATGGCAATAAAGTTCATACTCCCAATGAGCTTCTGGTGACGTTTTCATATGCAAGCTTGTGTAATTCTTTCATTTGGGAGGGAAGCCATTGCAGACAGAATTCCCATTTTAAATTTGCATGAGTAGACCACAGGTTATTGAATTATGATCATTGCTTTAGAAGCAACAATTCGTGATATTTAGTCACCATGAAAACAGAAAAGCACCTACTTTTAAAGGGAAATTGTATAAAACCTTGATTTGTTTTATTTGCATAATTTTGCTACATGGGATTTTTTTATTTACCCTGGGCAATGGGGGTGGACAATCTCGCCACTTGTGAAAGTCAAAGACCATGAATATATGGGGCCTACAGAATAAGCAAGCATCACCGTTGGCTGAGAACAAAATGAACAATGATGACCTTCAACTTTATAGAACACCTTCCATTGTTTCTGCCCAAATAGGTCATAATTCACTCACGCTATCTCTCTCTAGATTCATCATTTCATAAGCATTAAATCATGCTTCGAAAATTATTTCTCACAAAAGTGAATCCATGATTGCAAATATAGACTGTAATGACTAGAGGATCTTGAACAAAAGTAAGTGAATAATGTAGAGTATCCGATGACTGGAAATTGTAGTCAAATCTTATCTTAAAGGTATGACAAACCCATGAGAAGACAGGAAATGACCAATTCCTTGTTCCATAAGTCAGCCTACAAATTGAAATCCAGCGTCCAAGTTGTGTCCGATAGTCCAAAGCTTTTGAGTACATTCCGCAAACTTATCTAGTGGTACTGTTTTTCGATTAGAAAAAGTTAATAGGATCAAAGAGAAAGGAACAAGAGTTGTTTTGTGAAAAAAAGAGAAAAAGTCGAAGATCAGATAACCATATCGTTAATTGTTGATGTAATTGCATCAAATAAAGGAACTTTAAATTGTTTAAATATTAAAGATGCTTATCTTAGATTGGGAGCAAAAAGGGATATAGATGACCTCACACGTTGACATTCCAATGTTTGATGACAAAGGAGTATTTCTCAACTTTGAATTATTGCATCTTTTCATACATTTTGGTCTTGTGATTATTATTGATAATGAACACACCTATAACCTATAAACCAAACAAAACATTTGAAGCATAATTAGTCTATAGAAAATGGTACGAGCACAAGCATATAAGTTAGGATCATGGATAAAGATTGTGACTAGTGTTATCCACTAGATCATAGATATAAAATTGGTCAGACTTTTTAGAATTAATCATTTGATAAAAAAACCTAATTCATGAAAAACACACACACACACACACACACGCATATATAATTTAATACATCATTCGTTTTGAAGTCTTGCTCAACACATTAAAATTTTGAATTATTTCTTAACATAGTTTCAAAATTTTTACGAATCGGAAGTCTCAAATTTGAACCAAACTGCCCTCATTCTGCCTGCACTAACAAAGCACGGTAGAGCAGTAGTGCTAACACATAGGAAGTATTGTTCTTTTTGGCATCCCTAATATAATGACTTTGCTCTGAAAAACATAATTGGAACGTTGAAATTACCATTCTGTGACGTGGTTATAAATGCAAATCTGGTCAATGAAATTATCATTACAAAAAGAGAGAAGTTTATGCCTGGAAAATAAAGGGAAGAAAATATGCCCGATTTCTGCGCAATAATTCTGGATTTGTCTTTAGGGAAAGATGTTTCAGCAGAACATTACGGTGCAAAAGTCAGTTCTTTTCTGAGGATCATATGGGAGCCCATCTAGTGTCATTTTTATTTGTTAAACTTGAATATCATCAAGCTGGGAAATTGAAATGAAACAAAGGATGATTATGTTCCCCTTCATAAGTCACAACTAACATGGTTGGATCCTCCATAGATCGCTCCACATGCTTTCTTGCGGGGCATCCCCTCATGCTACTGCATTTGTAATAGCTCCTTTGAAATCAAAGAATAACAGACAATGTGAGAACAGTTCTCTTTTCTAATGTTAGACGAAAAGAATACATGATCAGATAAAAGGCCAATCTATGCAGAAAATAAAATAAAATAAAATAAACAGCAAATTGCAGAACAAAAGGTAAACTTCAGTGAATTTTAGTTGAATGGTGTACTGAAATCATTTGTAACTCTGTAAATCTCGAATTCAAATCTAGTCAAAACTAATTAACCGAGTGCTGACCATGGGATGTCAGTGTAGTTTAAAACAGATTTTAGACCGACTTGTTTGATTGAGCTACTTAGTTCTGCTCCAGCTAGTAACCCAAAACATAGAGAAAAGCTACTATGCAGTCCTATGCTGCTCAAGAAAGGTCCAGGTAGGTACTATTGCCATGTCTTTTCATCATTGACTTGAGCACCGAAAAAGAAAATGGACACCCTTTACTGGTATCTTTAATAGAAAATAATTAATTAATTAATTAAAAAAAAAAAGAAGAAGAGAAGAATTTGTAAAATAAAATAATAAAAAAAATTGGGTAGCATTACCTAGGATATGGAGAACCCTTTATGGGCTTCTGCCCATATTTTCTCCAAGAGTGTGCATCAGGAGCTACATCAGTTACTTTACTGCTCAAAGCTGAAACCCGAATTGTTTTCTTGATCTTCAATTTCCTATGATTAACACAAGAACATTATATTCAGGGTAAAATATAATAAAAGTAATTATTGTCAGTTGCGAATACGTAGCCTTACAATCTCTAAACTTATGACTTCAGGTTAATAATCTTATCCTTAAATTAAGGCTTGCTCTTTAGAACAACAACTGGATATTCTAAATATTCTTCAATAGCAACATTATTCCATTTATCATAAGGAATTACCTTCGCTTTGAACAGTGACATCCACCAGTTGAGACTAGACATCTTCTGCTGGCATCTTCACCATTCAACCTGCTCTTGCTCTTGCAAAACAATGAGGAAGCGTCTCGAGAAGCCATAATTTCTGGTGACGAAAGTGGGATTATTGGCTTATTGGTGTCACTTACATTGAAGCCAAGGACCAGTGTACTTGTCTGCAATGGGGATTGGTTCACCCCAGGGATCAAATTGTTAATAACATCTGCATTGGTTTCAGACTTCCGCTTTTCCATGCTGGAACCACCGTTGAGGATCAAACCAGCGGTTGACTGAACAACTTGAAGAGGGAATAGCTGTCTAATTACTGGGTTTTGAGTCAAGTTACACTCATAACCATGAAGCACAGAATGAGGACTTTCCATGAATTCAACTGGATTGATGTTGTGGCAATTTGGCAGAGGGCCTTTCCTGATTCTTTTGCAACCTAACTGCATTGATCCGTCGAGGAGGGCCAGTATATTCTGGAATCCATGGACTGCATCTTGAGCAATCAGGCTTAATTCTTGAATGCTTCTCTTTTGATTTTGATCAGAAATACAACTAAACCAACGATGAGCTTTTCTGAAACTACTCTGAGCAGCCTCGGCAATTTTGATATCCCATCTTGGGGTAATTGAAACACAGGCATCTGAAGCTTCTTTCATGGTCTAACCTTTTAGGTTAATGCACATGATAGAGCCTCAAATTATGAGTTCAAGCAATTGCTGCCACGGGATATTCCAACTATTGTGGACTCGGAGCATATTTTCAGGCAATAACCATGTTCAAAACTTGGTTAGCCAGTAGGTTGGTGAAAAAATCCACTAAGCAATAGCCAAACTGAATTATCTTAATCCAAGCATGGAATACGATGAAAGAAACCAGAGAAAGGATGCAGGAAACCTAAGGTTACTGTTATTGCATGCCGAAGTTGCTTGCTTCAGTCAGGAAAAAAAAAATTATATTTATGTTTAGAATCAAACCTCATAGACCATAGATATTTCAGGAAGTTGTCATCTGCAAGTTTCAGAATGCATGTTTGTGTTAATTGTAGTATCCCACTTCTCCTGCACTAACTTCCTTGCTCTAGATATCCTTCTAGCATCACAATTATGATAATGAAACAACTTAAACACTATAATTACAATACAGGTAAACAAGAAAATACACCCCTATGGAGAATCATATTATATTTGCACCAGTAATGGAACAAATATTTAATGTGATCTCTTCATTATCCAATTCTTTATGTGGGTCGTGGGGGCATGCAGAGGTGCATAAGATGAAACACAAAGATTCAAAGATTTAGGTGAATAGTTTTGGCTTCATGTGGCAGCATTCCACCTGCCCATGAATCTAATCCACTAAGCAGCCAACCAATCAACACAGTTGAAGCAGTCTCCCTCACTCAGGAACTTGCACTATTGGCTTTTATCCATTATCTTTTAGTGCCTTTTGCTTCCATTCTTCCCATTATTGCATTGTTTATGATCCTGTACTTATCGCACTAAAGAAACCATATCAAGAGCAATCTTACAAATCCAACTTAATTTGATTCACTCTCTTTAACACCCAATTTAAATATTGTTTGTTTAAAGGTCTCTTTTCTGAAAATTTGAGTCGTAATTAAAGCTTATAGTAGACAAGTCCCCCATTTTCCTGAAGAGGGAAGCAAATGTGAAGATGGGTTGGTCAGGTAACTTCACCAAATCAAAAGGTTAGGCAAGATTAGGCCGTGGACCACCATAGGATGGACCCTTAGGGCACTTTCATCTACGCAAAATTTGATACAAGTTTAGATATATCAACTTTGAAATATTAGCTACTAGAGTTGAATGGGACTCCAAATGAACCTATGCATTCCATAATTTCAATGAAAACCAAGATCATAACAAGCTTGAAAGTCATTCCCAAGTTGGCCAATTGTCTTAACAATTGTCAATGGTCTCCAAATTGGCCGACTGTCTTAACGATTGTAACATAAACGATACACAAGTCCATGATGTTACTGCCTCTATCTAGTCGCCAGCAACTTACGATGTGCAATCCAAAGAAAATTTCTTGTGTCAATTTATTTGAGACACATGGGTGCATATGAGCTTTCTTTGCGAGTCATATTTGCCCTAGATTCTTATCTTCCAACAGATTTCTTTCTGCGAAAAATTTTTTAATTTGACAAACTATTCTAGACTGAAGAGAACAATAACAAACTGAAGTTACAAGGGGACTATCAAAGAACACTGGTTGTTTTTAGACAAAAACACATCAACAGCTGGTGATTGCATTTTCCTTTCATGGAACAACTTTGCAGTTGCATGAGAGTCGAGCTTAGAGCCTCTCAAAACATTGCCACAGTCTAGCATAGATAACAGACAGCAAACTTTTTTCTTGGATAAAATTAGCTAAATGAAGGTAAAAACAGAGCACTTACAATGTCAATAAGCTCAACCCACCACCCTGCAACCCACCCAGAAAGGTTCTCAAAACAAAGCGCAAAAATGCATTATCTATCTGTAAGTGCTTGATCCTAATTTCTAAACACGAAAACAAGTGATATGATATTGGCAGTGGCATGCAGACCCCAAATGAATTCATGTTGGGTTATAAAGCCTGTATTCAATTTTAACTGAGTTTTCTCAAAGAATTTCTTCTTATGGGATAATTGTGTCTTGAACATCGGCTTCTCACTAATGGAGACCAATTCTCTCCATTATTCCCCATCTTTGCTCTGGTTTTATGGTACTCTCTTGATCTCACAGCTCCTTCCATTATGTTTATATCCTCGTGAATCTCATGTATAGAAAGGCATACAAGTCCAGAAAGGATCTCCCTCTGGAAATCTTTCAACCTCCTTCCACGTCTCAACTTCATACCAGAATGCTTTGTCTCTTCATCATTGACCTCTAATTGCTTTGATGATGCAGAATCATCATTCGAGTTGGTTTCTGTACATTGGAGGGTAAATAACTCAAAAGAATCAAAAGAATATTGGGGTGCTCCCTCTTGTCGGGTTTGGGGTCCTTGGATCCTGCTTTTGTGCAAGGATACTGATAAAAGGCTGAATTATCCAAGGACATACAAACAAGTGATTCGGCTGCTTGTTGGGTCAAAGCATCCACTTAAGCTGATTCTTCTTTCTTGCAGAGCATTCAGTTTTTAGGTCACAGCTGTTAGAAAGCCCTAGGTCATGCTCACCAGATAAGACATCGCCAACTTGAGATCCTATATTGGCCCTTGAATACTGATTAGAAAAATCAGTTGTAATACAGGAGTGTACTGTCTTCCCACTGTTCACATCATTGTCAGAAATGGAATAAGACTTGCATGATGCTGGAGATATACTGCCCTGTTGATCTTGAACTTTGTTTTGACTGTGATCAGTACATGAAAAGTCAGAGTATTCTACATTCTTCTGGCTGCTCGCTTTTCCTATGGCTAAAAACAACTGTTGTGACTTATGTGAAACATTGTTTCCAGGATTTGATCCCAGCTCAACATTGTCGTGATCACTACTACTGCATCTGCCAATGCATTCAAACATGCCTATTGGGTGCCTAGACCTGGAATCTGGAGCTATAAGGCTCAACATCCCAACACTTCCTTTGCTGCAATTGGATATTCTGGTAGAAATTTCTGTTGTCCCACTGGCACTGTTTAAATCCATTAAAGCAAAATTTGCACAGTCATCTTCTTGAAGTATGTCTGAGTTCTCGCTTGAGCATTTATGGACTTTTTTTTTCCAAAATGTGCTTGGACAAGTTCCCACCTGAAAATCACCAATAAGTCCACCTGAATCATCAGCTAGGCTGGGTGCTGTTGAAGCAGCCGGTATGGGATCATCTGAGTAACAAGAAGAGTCATCAAGATCTTTGTTAAGATCTAAAGGCCCTCCCTGATATGAAATGTACCCTTGCCTGGGAAATCATCATGGCACTCTCTAATTCCTGCATACAAAAACAGCTAAATCATGATACTATGCATATGCTTAAATTGGACATGGTCAAAAATCTAGAAGCACAAATCCAAAACTATAAAGCTTCAATTAAACTTACATGGGTGCAACTGCAAATACCATTACTAGAAAAGGTTTGCTCTTGGCAGCATTCAGTGTGCTGTTGAAAAGAATCACTTCTAACAAATTGATGAAATGAATCTTTCTTTTCATTGGTTAAGATGATAGGAACGGAGATGTCTGACACTTGTAATCTTAGCTTGCCTTTTGAATTTGTCTCCAAACCTGCACATCTGAGATAAGGTGTGCATCTTGGGTACCCATTGGACATTCCCTCAGCCAACGCTTTGAAATCAATCACTCTTTGAGAGAAACAACTGGTTTCCTGACCATAAGAAGTTCCCATTGTACCTCTTGTTTTCTCCTCATCAATGCTCAGAGATAGCTTCAGCTCCTCTGGCACAAAAGAGATAGGAACATGAAGACAGTACCTAGATTCTGCAGGTTCATCAACGTGATTCTGATCATTTCCTTTCTTGGTTCGATGCTCCTCAACATTATTAATGAATTCATCAACAGAAAGCTGAACATCAAGAGATCTCTGCTGAATCTCACAATATGCACCCTGGCACTCTTCCAAAAACTCCCAGCCCCCAAAAGGCTTTGAGCCCTCCTAAGAGAGGCTTATTGCATTAGCTTTTGAAAGAGTATGTCATTGCAGCTTTTCTGCTCTCTAGTTAAGTCATCAATGAATAATAGATACGAGATACTGTGTTTACATGTGTTTTGACTTTGTTAGTTTGTTGTACCCATAACTTAAAGAGGAAAGAAAAAAAAATTGCAATGGTTGCACCTATGATCAGGTCTTGATTATGCTTTAACATGGTAGTAGGTCCAATAAAAGTTCTTGCCATAAAAATGTAAAATGAGAAAAGAGCAAACAATTCTAACATGAGACATAAAATCCTTCTCCCCTTCATAAGGGATCCTTTCATATAACATTTTCAGAATTTGTAGCTTCATTTACCTTGGGCACTGAAAAATCTTGCTTCTTTGGCCCATGGTTCATGTCCTGCCAGATTTGTAAGTGGTAGCAGAAAAGATTGTGCTTTTGAATCAGGTGAAGTGTAGCCACAACACCCAGGGTAGGTAAGATCCTTCATTACCAATTCTTGTGGCCTGTATAACGGATGGAGCTCATGGACCTGAAGAAATATCATTAACAATACATGTTAGTGCTTGCTTTTGCATATTATGACTACCCTTGACAGGAACGGCCACATTGTTGGATGTAACCCGATACTTGAAAACACCCAGTTAATTTAAGCAAGCAAAGCAACAAGTGATAAGCATTCCCAAAAGTCAAAATTTGTTTGGTGTGCCAAAAACTTGGTCCAACCCAGCTGAATGACACAATATCTAATATAGCTAATAGCAAGTAGTGGCCCCAGGTGAGTTCATACCTGTTTTCTAAAAACAACCTCCTGTTCAAGCATTGTCAGCTTCATTGCTTCTTTTAGCGTCTCTGTACACCTTGATACAGAATTCAGATCCAAATCTCCAAGCATCAGCATTTTCTTCTCACAGGAACTGAACGAAAACTTAAAGTCTGCTCAGACTCTCCATGCTTCAAGACAACTGAGCCTTGTTAAATCTGATAACTTGTGCTCCTTCCCTGAAAAATTTCATAAAGCTGATAGTTATAGGATAGGCAGCACAAATATTTCGTAATATCAATGTGTCAAAAAAAAACTTTGTCCACCAAAAGGTGCCAAAACAATGTAATTTGACTCTGTCATTAGATAAGTGATCAATTATGGATTTTTTTTTTATTCAAACCACATGAATAAATTATAGAATACAAGTGATATTGTTTACAAGTCAAAATGACAGAGAAAAGACTAATTCTAACTATCAGAACATATTAGTGCATTTCAGTATGCAGCCTTTCAAGCTTTTCAAATTGCTTCAGCATTTATTAATTCAACACAAACATTCAAGTGCCAGCATTCATTCACATAAATCATCACTTCTTAATTCTGTTTTGACCGTGCAGGCCATTCCTCATGTGTGATAACAGCAAAACTAACAGTTCACCAAGTAATTCACAGCTCAGGATTTTGTTACGGAAGGCTTTATTCAAGTGCAAAAACATGTAATCTAGATCCACTCGGCACAGGTCCCCAACAAATTGGCCAATGCCTTAAAGTATTCACTGACAAATTAGTTTCATCACCAGCCCTTCTATATCCTTCCTGTACCACTGCATTTTTGTTCCATCACAAGCATCGTTCTGTCGTGTCTAGCAACTCTCTGATCAGTATTCACCATAAACAAGATAAAATTCACCATTCTCCACCAGCCCTTTCCTAACACTTATCTGGGAGCATAGGGTCTGGGCAAGGAAAAGCTGGATACGGCTAGCTTATGAGTCGTGGAAAGTAAACAATGTCCCCCAAAACTTGGACAATTAACTCTTAGTAATGCAATTTTGAACTATTCCATCATACTAATTCTACCATTTGTCTATACTCCCTTAAATCAAGTTATCAATGTAACCAACCTCACATACTTCCCTAAATCAAGTTATCAACTTCAATTTTCATCGGCTTCTGCTCCAAAATCCTCATCCATACACATTGCTTGGAGGTTACTAATCTTCGAAGACTCCAAACAAACAGAACTTTCCGTACAAAATTTCCAAAAGATCTCGCATTTTATGACTGCATTTAAAAGATATAACCAACAAATTGGTAGCCACCATTTGAAAATGTGAAGAATTAAAGACCAAGAACCTCATGCTGCAATCTTGTTATCTTTTGACATGTCAAACCTTTAAAAGCTTCTTACTTTTTTTTTCCGCATTATTATTATTTTTATTTTTCATTCTAACCAATAAGGCTAATAAGATCAAAAACAAGGGAAATTGATGTAGTAAACAAAGACCCCACATAAGGCAAACTATAAAACGACAGAAACTTCATCAAAAAGAATGCAAATCCCACCATTGCCAGAGACAGAAACTGAGATAAAGAGAGTACCAGGAGGAGAAGAACCCCATAAACATATCTGATTCTCGTTTTGATGTTGTTTCTTTGGAAACCCAGAAAATGAAGGAAATGCAAATGATATAATGTATATGAGAGACAAAGTAAATGACACAGAGTAAGAGAGAGAAAGAGGGAAAGAAGAACACAAAGAAAATATATTGGCAGGAAAAGTAAAAAGAAATAAGGAATCAGATCAGTGAGAATGGAGAATACATGAGAAAGATAAATTCTTTCTAAATCTCGCGCTCCTGTCCACCTGAAAGACTGACAAGCTCCGTACTTTTTGTGATTCTCCTTCTCTCCCCGTCTCTCTCTCTCTCTCTCTTCTTTGCTACATTTTACGCCAATGTTGTTTTTACTTGCGTTGGCTTTTAAAGACAGATGACAGTTTCCAACAGCAATGCCAGACTGCGGTTATTTTATGTCCACATTTGCACGTTCTGTAATTACCATTTTTACCCTTACACTTTTATTTTTTGTTTTTTGTCACTTTGCCGCCATGTGGTGCTTACAGAACTGGTAATCATACCCAAGGCTGTTTCTATAATTCACAATTTCAGAAAAAAAAATTACGTAGAACTAAAATTAGATATGGGAACGACGCCTTAAACCCCGTCATTGTATCTTATTTATTAATTATGATTGGCAAGTCTCTCATGGGCAGTAAATCAATTGTAATTATAATTAAGATTTAAGAATATAAATTGATATTTAATTTTTATATTTATATAATAAAAGTGTTTTAAGAAAGGGTCCACTTACATGGTGAGGAAAAATTTTGCGGGGAGCACAAGGGACCATTGCGTCCTGTGGCCAAAAAACATTTTCTTTTTTTTTGTTTTGTTTTTTTTTTTTCTAGAGTAGAGCATCTTATGTTCAACAAAATTAATGAGAAGGTGCAACGACGATCATATAATATGTAAAAACAATAATAATTATCAATATATAGTATTTTATGATAGTTGTTACGCATTTAGTTGTTGTGTATCTTTTATTTTTTAAAAAAAAAAAAAGAAAGAAAAAAAGAGCACGGACCCATTGTCTTGTCTCTAGTCCATATACCCTCTCCCGACAATCCAACTTTTTTATTCAAGAAATTGTCCTTTTTAAATTCCATGTGACAAAACATTCGATTTTATATTCAAATTGTGGTGATTTTATTATTTTTTTTCATGAATTTTTGTCTGTCTTGTAATTATATATAGGGGCGGAGGGCAGTCTAATTACAATGACATTTCTTTTTAATAAAAATTATTGTATTTTCAAATAAATAATATTTTTTTTTTTTAAAAAAAAAATATAATGCATTGTGAGAAAAAGAAAACCTCGAAATATATATTGTATTGTAATACACACGCACACACAAACAGATTTTCTAAAAGAAAAATTACTTGACACAGTTGAAATACTTAAACTACGTAGCGCTCATTGTATCGTCGGATGATTGCGACTGTCAACGCGAGATGTTCTAAAATCAATGTTATTCAACGAAGAAAGCTCATTATTAAAACCCCTTGAAAAACGAATTAAAATTTTCAAATCTTCTTTAATTTTTCATGTTTCATTTTCACCGCAAATTTGATTAGAAATCAATTATCCTAACGAAATTATTTATTTTTTTGTCTAAAAATTATTAATTATGTGTCCCCCCGTTACGTGACACCATCATGCAATCATCCTCTCAACTCCCTCCACGTGGCAGTGATCGGAGCCCGCCCCCCGTTGGGGGGTGGGGAGACCAAGTGGTGGTAATCTCCGAGATAGGAGACCTAGTGGGTGGCAATGGTGGACGTACACTCTCGGGTTGAACCCAATCCGCTAGGCCATGAGCCGGGTCGACCCGTTGTCCGCTTCATTATGCTTCTTTGGCAAGCACAAGGGATTATGCACGTAGAAAGGAAATTCTGAAAAGAGTTGACCGGAATTTTCTCGTATTCATGCACGCAAGTTGTAGTAGAAGTTGCTAAAAAAGAACAATACTTGAGCAACACTCAATTTTATTAATTTCAAAACAAGGGGTAGAAAGTGATGCCTGCACCGCCAATTCTTTGATACTAATGAAGCTGCGTCGAATGCTTGTGTTTTCGAGAATCTTACGGGCAGAAAGAATGTGTTCATGTTTTTTGCAGTGTGAATGTTGTACTTTCCGGTGTTACGAACATCCCAAGTCATGAACGCCAATTCACTTTCAGTAGTTAGTTCTATGGTGACAGTGAAGGAAATTTGCATTGCTAAATGATAATATCATGATTGTCCTTGCTCGCAAGGTACAAGTGTCACTATCATTTGCTTAGAACAAGTGGCATTGCTGGTGTTTTGTCTGTCCCAGTTCACCTTGTACTAACCTCGAAATCCACATTGCAACTTACTCAAATCGAGAACGTTGTAGACAAACAGCTCTTGCTGCTGCCTCTCACGCCTCGCGGTGTCAATGTTCTGTGTCTGATTACCATTTTTGCAGTTTGACTACCCCGATTGGCTTGCCGCTCTTAGACATGTATTGCCAATATTTGTGCCATCACTGCAAAAATAAGAAGAAAGGAAGGGGGCCAAATTGACATGCTAGTGTTGATTTGGAAGGGAACCAATAGTGTACATTGTCGTCATACCATCTAACCGCATGTCTTCAAGTATGTTACGTTTCGAACATAACAGACCAATGCTCAGATTAATTACAAATTTTAGTCATAAAGTTATTTAAATTCTTAATTTTAAATTTAACATTTAACTTTTAATTCTAAAAAAAAAAAGAAAAGAAAAATATTAACCACTTGGAAATATTAAGAGAAATAAACACAAGGCCATTTCCGCATTTGAGAAGATTTTTACTTCAACGAAAGAAAGCTATTTTTCTATTGAATACGTCAAATTTATTGTGTTTTATTAATAAAGCTATTTTGTAAATTTGGATAATTAGACTTGACCATAATTTGGTTTTGGGTTGGTTTTAATTTTTAACCGATGGTTTCAGTCCACGAAAGGAAAGGAATGTAACCGAACAAATGTTACAATTCAGTGGCATTGACAGTTTTGTTCCCATTTTAATTACGCTTCGATTCTAATTTTGGTTAAGGTTTTAGCTTAGCTGCACATTAGAATTGTTTCGTTTTTTTTTTCCTTCTTCTTTTTTTCTTATTTTCCAAAATAAGAGGACCTTACAAAATTTTCGTTCGGATTCTAGTTAAACCGAAGGTTGCACAGTTCAAGTTGCCCCTAAACCATAATTGAACCAACTCTCCGACCGGTTTTGGTTCAGAGGCGAAACCATGGAGCCGATGCAGTTATCGTTCTGATTAGCAAAGCATTAGAATGATTGAAAGCTCTTTGAATGAGAGGGAGACGTGGAGCAGGGACAGAAAGCATAGGACTTTCCACAAATTGGATTGGCATGATCGCCCGGCTTTCTGTTGCGTTGTTAGACCCTCCTAACTGTAAAGTGTAAACCTTGAACCTGGGTGTCTCTGTCTGCTGTGCCTGGGTGTCTCTGTCGCGTGCACTTCTTTTGGCATTCATACTCTCTCACTTACGAGTCACTAAAGCTTAAAGATCCTTACTTTCTCTCTTTTCCCACAGCTACGACACATACTTTGATTTGTATCTGTTATCAATAGTGATAGCAGTGAGTGTTTTTAGATGGCAAACGCCTATGGGTTCCTTAGTCCTTCAGTTCCAAGCCTGAGGAGGAAGATTCAGCTTTTAACAGGGAATTCCGGATCTGGGTTTTGCTCCAATGAGGGAATATCCAAGAGGGTTATGTGCTCCAACACTGCTGAAGGTGCAAAGAAGCTTTCTTCTTCTCAATTCCGATTTCCCAGGTGAGTATTTGGTGATTGAATCATTTGTTCCTTCACTGAATTGGAAATGGGTCCTTGGTGCATGTGGGGTCTTCGTTGTGATGGTGGATCACTTGTTAGGGGATGTAGAAAGTATTACCGCTTATCTGGATTGCAACTTACTTTTGGTGGAGGATAGCTTTCGAAGCATATCCTAACAGTCAGATATCGGAGAAGTTCGGTTTGAGCAGTTCAAAGAGCTCTGAAAGTTTGAATGAACTATGCACTAGAATTATGGATTAAAAGTTCCCAAGCAATTCTATGCACTGTTGGTTTTAAGCATCTCTACACAATCTCCTGGTTGGATTTTCTTTTTCAGATTATGCTGATATGAAGATAATATAATTTATGTAGTACAATTGATGAGGGACAAGCAACTAATTTCAAGATATGCTAGAAATTAGTTTAGTAGCACCATGGGTTATATGCAACATTGAATTCTGTGAATGAGCAGACAACAATTGGAATTGGTCCAACACTCTGAAGGTGCATTTGTCCCCTGGCATATCAATTTTCTTTTTAGAGCTATGGTTTTGCACTACCTGGGGGATACAGTGGGTGGATTTGGCGGTTCAAAAATAGCCGTAGAGGCATTCTCATCTGTGAAAATTACCCAGATGGTTGTGGGAAGCACTGAATGATTTGGAGGATGACCAAACTATTGATGATAAATGCCAGAGTCTCTTAGGTGAACCAGTACTTGTTTCTTAGCAAAGGAGTGATTATCTGGTTGAAGTTTTTCCTATAGGATTTTGACTTTTTATCCTACTTTGCAAGGCATTAAATTTCAATCAACTCTCCAAGGCTTGAGTTTCTATAGATACATTGTGAAGGGATAATTTCCTTTTAGTTCTACAAAATTGGACATTTTTGGTTCCCATTGATCATATGAATGCTCTTTACCATATGTCCTGCCTTGGAAAAATTCGTTTTATACTATTTTTAACCCAAAAATCTTTTTACAACAGGCTTACTAGTAAAGGATGCAAGTTAATTGGATGTGGATCAGCAGTACCGAGTCTTCAGCTTTCAAATGATGATCTTGCAAAAATTGTTGATACCTCTGATGAATGGATAGCTGTTCGCACTGGGATTCGGAATCGAAGAGTTCTTACAGGTTGGTAATTTCAGAGCAATTTGGTGATAAGGGATTGAACCCTAACTCCACCACAAAAGCTAGCTCAAGAATAGAGGGTTGA
>CM038609.1:1593571-1625225 GCA_021533255.1 Ceriops tagal | reverse complement strand
TTCATTAAAGAAAATGAAGTAGATCATGCATTAGGTTCTAATGGTCCAGTTTTAGACTTCCCTCCAAAACAGTCGTCATATTCCTGCATTCAAATGAATGGAAAAGAGGTCTTCCGCTTTGCCGTGCGATGTGTGCCCCAATCTATAGAGTCTGCCTTAGGAAAGGCTGGCCTGACTGGATCTAGCATTGATTGGTTACTGCTTCACCAGGTTTGTATGCAAACTTCACTTGTATGGGGATAAAACTGTGATTCTTTCTAAAAGAGACATGCTAAGCACTTCAAGATCTAATACAGGATTTGAGTTTCTATTTCATTTGTTGTCTATTGTCCATATAACTGGTCTGCTGTCATGTTTTTTGGCACACCAGAAAGAACTGGTTTGTCATTGTGGAATGGCACAATGACGTCTATGATTCTGCCATTATCTGAAAGTGGAACTAAACAGTAGGGGTTTGGCTAAGTTCTCATGGTCAAGAGTGAGGAGAGTGGTTGAAGAAGCAAGTGGGCCAGGCAGATACCCTTCCCCACCCAACTGTAAGATTTGTGATGTGATATAAGGAAGACATGGACTGAGTTGTTCTCCCCAGCCCCCCTGGTGGGCCCTCGGGGGTGCTCATCCAAAGCCCAAATGCAAGACATTTGGACCAGCTATGAAAGAACATGCAGAGAGGAGATTTAGAAATGGAAATAAGTGTCTGGTGGAGAGTAGCAAAGCAAGTGGCTGCAAGAATTGAATTGTCTTTTGGTATTAAAGAAATTATGAAACCAACGTAATTTGCATTAGATTGCATTTACAGCAATACTAGGCAGAGTGGGTACTGAACTTGTGAAAGGATAAGCCAATTATGAGATGCTTGCCGTAGGTGTACTGAAACAATGAATGAATAACAGAGGAGATTTTTCTGCAGGCAAACCAAAGAATCATTGATGCAGTCGCCACACGTCTAGAAGTCCCACCGGAAAGGATCATATCTAATCTGGCAAATTATGGCAACACAAGCGCTGCTTCCATTCCACTGGCATTGGATGAAGCTGTTCGGAGTGGGAAGGTGAAGTCAGGCCAAATCATTGCAGCTGCAGGTTTTGGAGCCGGTCTAACATGGGGTTCTGCAATTGTTAGATGGTGTTGAAATCTTGTTTTTACTATCACAAACGAGCAGTGCAAAAGGAGAAAAGGGTACTTCAGATAACATGTTTTCACTGGCTTCTTGCTTCCTTTACACCTCTAATGCAGATAATTGGAGATGTTGCATTTGTAAAATCTCCAGCATGTCCTTTTTGTGTTCTGTTCTGTTTTTCCCCTTACATTTTGTTACCCTAATTTTGGCACTTTGAATAAATTTCGTTCTTTTTCTTCATTTGTTGAATTTGCCATGTCATCTGTTATATGAAGATACGATGGTACATCAACTGCAGTAAGAGAAAAATTAATTAAATGTAATTTTGAGAATGGAGTTGAATAAATAATTTTTTTAAGGACTTAATTAGATGTTGGAGATCATGTTTGGATATTCTGCCACTCATTTTCCTTCAAGACTCAAGACTGAGTTGGTCTCATTAAAATTATGAGCACCAAGTTCCATGTCAGTTTTGGGCTCCGGCCCTCTCTCTTCAGCCCGCTCAATTTCCATTATCGGTAGGGTGCAGCCTATAAATACTCCATTCACTGCGCCTCTTCAAAATATGAGAGGGGATCTTTGTTGGCTTCTCCCCACCAAAGGCTACTGCCCTCTTCTCCCTCTCTCTATCCCTCTCACAAGGTTCAAGAAACCCCACCAAAATTGAAACTTGGAGTTGGGATCTCCATCTTCTTGCTCAAAAGATGCCAAGCTCCTCTTCCTCTCTTATTCTTTTCTCAAGAATCAAAGACCCCAAGAACACGACTTTCAAGGACTACTACAGGAAGTGGCTCCACACACTCAAGAACACCCTCCTTCCTCTGCTCCACCAATCCCTCTCCACGCCAACCACCACTCCCAATCTCCTCTCCTCCCATCTCCACCTCTTCCTCCACCACCTTCTCTCCTACTACGACTCTCTCGACCTCGCCGCCACTGCCAATCCCAACTACCTTCCCAACCTCCTCTACCCTTCTTGGAGAAACTCCCTCGAAAAGCCTTTCCTTTTCCTTGGTGATCTCCATCCTTATGTCTTCACCAATCTTGTCCGTTCATTTATTGACAGAGAAAACAATGATGATGATGATGATGTTGACGACATTGAAAATGGCAAGAAAGGTGTGATCTTGGGCCGGTCTTGGCAGGTGGTGATGGCATGGAAGGACCCTTCAGAGGCCTTGGTGATCAAGATTGAGCAGGTTGAACGTGGGTTAAGGCTGATGGTTCCGTCATTCATGGAAAGAATGAAAAGGGCACAGACAAAGTTTGTGGGGAGGGTTGTAGAGGATTGGGTGAACTGTGGGGGGAACAAGGAAAGAATTGATGTTGGGGAGGCAATGAAGGTGGAGATGGAAGAGTTGGTGAGTGTTTTTGTTGATGCCAATCGCCTAAGGAGCAGTATTATATCAGACATTGTTGGGGCATTGGATGTATATCAGGGGGCTTTGTTTCTTGAAGGTTTAGCCCAATTTCTTGTTGGGTTTCAAGACCCCCATTTGCTGCGTAAATTTGACAAGTGCAAGATTCCAATCCGTGAATGAATTGGCATTGGTGGCTTTTGAAGTTTTTATTTATCTAAGTTTCTGGGGCTGCAACAATTTTGGTGGAGTTGTTGAATTGGCTGTGTCTGTCTGCAACTCTAGAGTAAGTTTCTTAACTGTTCAGTTCTTTTCTTTCTTCATACTTTGTTTTTATGATATTGGCTATGCAATGTATTGACTTTCCAATGGGTTAACTTGTTGGCAGGGTATTAGGTCTGTGAATATTTTGGTAGTTGGAGGAAGATTCGGTTTCAATAAAGTTGTTTGTATATGCAGCTATTTTTGTTCTCAAATTAGTAACAGCTGGTGTATTGGGATTTTGTCTTGTTTCTTTGTAAACAAAGTGAATGTTGTTTCCGTGCTTTTGACTGTGGTTTTGGCATGGTGAAATTGCACTTTGATATTACCTCTGCGTGCATTGGACTTTGAATGTGATGTAACAGCATTTCTTTCTCTCTATAGATCAGGGGATAGAAGTTTCTCTTTCAGCAACTTAGTTCCCAAGTACTCACCTAAGTTTTATTCTGTTATTAGTATTATTATTATTATTATTATCATTATTCTCTGGATATTTGTACATCTTATGTTTCCCCATGACAAGGCTTTTCCTTTTCTTCGCCTTGTGATAATTCTCCTTTTACCATGGGATATCAGTAATTGTGTGACATTGACGAATCACATGCTTAAGAAGCAGTTTTTCTCAGTCAAATGGCGCATGGGAAAAAAATTGATGTCTTTAGTTCATCAAATGAGAAGTTTGGTTGAAAACATGGAAAAACAAATTTGCTTATATATCCTTAATTAATTGTGTTGCATTTACTTGTATGTTTTTGGCATTGGAAAACGAAGAGAATAAAAAAAAATAATGAATATAGTAGCCTAATCGGCAGCAGTCAGGAGTCATGGTGTTTGGTCTGTCCTCACCGTTGAACAAAGAGAAACGAGATTATAGCTCAAGTTCATTAACTGAATGCAATGCACTGTGTGGAATGCATATTGAAACTTAGTCATATAATATTCCAAAAGTATGTTGCAGGATGTTTCCTCGTTTCAGCATAGTTGAAGGATGCTCACTAGCCACAGGATTTAGTAATAGGGTCACCTAAACTCTTATTTTTAGGTATAAGGCTCAATCCCTAGCCCCAACAAACCAAACAAAAAGGATGCATTTGGTGTTGCTGGAAGTAAACAGGGGTCGTTCTAGAATAGCGTTAGGCAGAAATGAAAATAGTCTCCAAGTTTCAAAGTGCCTCTTTAAATTTTCATTAGGGAAAATTTTCTCCATTCACAACAAACACAAATGGGGGCCCAATTACATGCAGCTGGATCCGGGAATTGACTCCTGCATTTAAAACAGAGCTAATTCCTGATATTTTCTAGTCATCATGTCATGGGACTCGTTACACACGAGGCCCATCAATGTATAAATCCATCTCATCCTAGAATGATATTGACTCAACCTGAAATTGGTGTTTCAGTGCATGATATGTGCTTTGTCTAGACCAGGATTGCTAGCTGGTTCATAAGTACTTTTATATGTATTATGGGCATGAAATTTCACTTATGCAAACAATGGTTGGGGCTGATTGAGTTTTGGGGGTGTTATATGTATTATCCTTGCTAGTTTGGATTGCGGTGTTGAGGAAAGAAACGAAAAGGATTCCACAAAACTAGTTATATAGAATTCCTCAAAATGAGGTAAAGTTGGTTTGGAATTGCAAGGACAGCTAGAGAAAGAATAAAAGAAGGGATTGCTAGTTTTTAGGCAGAAGTCCTCAAAATTCTAAGGGTATTTTTGAAATGAAGAATTGAAGATATGTAAGGTTTTGTTGAAAATATAATTGGATGGGATCAATCATAACGAAGATGAAAATCTTCGTTATGATAGACGAGCGTTTCGGTCTAGGAGACTTCCATACAATCAAATGTGCAAAGTCTTACACTTATTTACAAAAAAAAGATTATTTTTATATTTTTAACTTGTCGTATTGGATCACAATGAAATGATTTTATTTTTTATATCAAAACTCCTTTCGCATCCTCATCATTTTTCTTTTGATAAGCACGTTCTATCCTACTTTGATTAGGTCGTGCATGTGTTTACCAAAGAAAAGAATCTAAACAATTTTGTTAAATGCATACGCACTTAGTTTATTGCAAAATGATTAATAATCTCAATAAGTTTGTCAAATGCCTTGATATGTCCATTCGCCAGTTATCATCTGTAGATATTACAGTTTGCCTTTTATTATGGTTGCCATCAGAATTGCAGTGACATATGCCCATACCAACCCACAAAATTAATAACACTTGCTCCGGGTAAATTGCTATACAGCCATGCTTATTAAAGCTCTCATACGTTTAATATTTAATTTATTTCTAAGTCTCTCCTAATAATTTAAGTTTTTGGTTTTTAATGGTTTCTTGACATGATAGGAGACCGAAGCATTGCTCAAATAATATACACTTAATACAGGATTCTTCACACAAGCACGCAAACAGGCAAGAGAGTCTGTGTTTCAACTTCGACTGTGAACTTGACGGAATTCAACTTCAGATTTCTTTATCGAGAAGAAAAGAATATCATTCCGATCTCTGAATTTTGTTTTGTGAACTCTAAAACAAATGGATAAAGTGAGAAAAAGAATTATTAAAAATGTGAGTCCATTCAGGGTCTTCTGATAGCTGAGAGTTTGCCCTTTCTCATTCTTGAAATGGGCTATCCTTTGGTAAAATTGTTCGTGCTCTTGTCGTCCATGGTCTGTCTTTTTATCTAGAGACACAGGGAGAAGCAGATGCCGTCGGAAATTGTTTTGTCCATTAAGGCAATTCGGATTCTGTTCTTCTCTGAACTCATCAACAAGTTTGATTCCAACCAACTTGTCCGTGCTTCAGGGTTCATCAAAACCAAAGTTAAATAATCTCTTAATCAACCAAGTTGCTCATCTTAGGTTCAATAAAATCAAGTTAACTAGCAATCTTCTTGTCCATAGGCTATACTTAGGAATTGGGATGTTGAACTTTTAAATTAAAGATCTCAAATTTGAACCAAGTGACGTGAAAAAAGAATATATTTATGTACTGTAAAGAAATTATAACCATAAAAATTGTTGTTTATTTTAAATATATTTTTAACTTTTTAATTAAGTATTGATATCTAATTATCTTATTTTACCCACTTTCATCTTATTTAATAATTATTTTTACAATTCAACATATTCTTAAAAGAACAAAAATTCCCAAAAAAAAAAAAAGGAAAGAAAAAAATTGATTGTCAAATGCTTCATTCCCTTCCCTCTGACAAAACATTACAATAAAATTCGAGTTTGCGTATTTGCATAACTGCAACTAAAAACGACTTTCCAGTACTTCAGATAAAGAATTCTGTATTCGTGCGAATTAACCGGTTTTGGCATTAATGCATGTTCTTTCGGAAAGTAAGTATTGATTATGTAGAATATGTGCAGGATTTACCCACGAGGGATGAAGAGTACGAGTGTTGTTACGCCCAAAATTTACCAACTGCGTGCAAGTTCTTCGGGGATGCATAATTAAACCTGACCCTCCCCCCCCCCCCCGGCCACAACCCGTTAAGTTCGATATTAAATAATTGACGGCCAACGCGGCAACACGACATCTCAAATCATCATATGACAAAAACAATCCCATGGTTTCTTTTCGAATTGGGAAAATGATGGGAATTTTGCCACGTTGAGCATATGGCACATGACAACGCGATTCCCAGAATTTTATTTGTACACCATCGTCGCTTCCAAAGCTACTAGGCTAGCAAAGCGACAAGCTGTCAATGTCTCCCCGAATTCAAAACCTTGTGCTAGACTTTTACTTTCAACTTGGCACGTCTTCAAAGGTTAGGTAGGTTGTTTCCCAATTTTGGTTGTTAAAAAATTTACATCTATATTTTTAAAAATTTCAATTTTAATATTAAAAATAAGAAAATAAAAATAATTAATTGTATTGTGATATTCATAATTTCATAATTAAAAAAGAAAACTCAAATCTTACTTTTTTTTTTTTTGGTCCTTCGAAGAAGAAGAAGAAGTAGAATTAAATGTTTGTCGGATCACTTGACCGCTAATCAAAGTACGTGACAAATTTATCATTAATGTTGACATGATGGTACATAGATTACTCGCTGCCACGCTGGGGCTCCTGTCTTCTGTCTTCTGTGTGTGAAAAAGGTAATCTTCATCGCCGGGGGGGGGGGGAAAGGGTGCCGGTGAAAAAGTCATGTGCGTTTGTTTCACAATGCCACCTCGTAAGATTCATGGTTCAATTATTAGCATAAATATATACATGCAAGAACTACAGTTCCACCCCCCCAACCGGGGGCTTTTTTTTTTTTATAATACAAAGCGCATGCAAATCTAAAAAATTATTACGTCATATTATTATATCTGATAATTGCACTTTTTGCAAAACCATTAAATAATCGCAATTAATGTAATGAAAATTAATAAGAAAGACTTGCAAATGCGTAATCATTCATAAAAAAAATTCAGTATAACATCACTTTACCTTTATTTAGACCATGCGTGTTCACGTTAAGAAACCCAACTATATGATGGTCTATTTCGAAATTTTATTAGTAGGGAAATAACATAATTATTGTAATGCAATAAAATAAAATATCTTAATAAAAATTCGTTTCATTATTTACACATATATAAAAATTTTGAACAATAAAAAGAAGAATTGTAGGATGCTGGTAATCAAATTTATGAGATGAAATGAGATCACTTACTAACATTTTTATTCAACTTTTTTCATAAAAAATTTATTAATTAAATATTATTAAGTTAAAGTATACCTTCCCTCACCTGAATTCAATATTAATGAGATTGGAACTCATTATCATATTTTTAATATAAATTTTGGTTTTATTATTTTTTTTTTTTAAGGAGCAGACTTCAATGAAAATACCCATTAACTATTTTTGTTGTTCTGCTTGCAAGCAAAGCACCCAGATCAGAAGGCCGGCCGTAAGTGAAGTCTTCTTGCATTTTTCATAAAGATCAATGTTTTGCTTCACGATGGGAAGCCTCCCCCTGCGAACAGGTCTATGCATCTTAAAAAACAAAAAAAAAAAAAACTCCTTCCTGGAGGACCTCACAAATAAAATTCTGAATACCCTAAGATTGTCTACGAAATGATTGAATTTTAGTTGACCTAAAATCTTATATGAGAATATCCTTACCATAAACAAGAAAAAAAATAAAAAGGGTTCTCGATTCTAACCAAAGTTTAGCAAAGACTCTAATTAAGGTAATCTACATGTTCAAGCACTTTACACAGAGAATGATGAACTCTCTCCCCAAAAGTAATTTAATGAAATGTATGGTGCCTATATTTATAAAATCTAAAATTCATTTATTATTATTCGATATAAAATTTGTCATATTAATTTCAAAAAAGAGAATTTAATAATAACAAATTTAAGATATATGATTTAATATATATTTTTTTCTTATCATATATTTATACTAGTAAAATTTGTTTCCAAATGTTCCTTTTCTTCATTTTTTATTATATACATATTAATAAAATAATGTTCTTCTTTTTTATTTTAATTTAGAAGTTCAAAACTTATTATTAAAAAAATTAATTTTAACAAATATTTTATTACAAAAACATAAAAAATTAAATCTAAATTCTTATAATTAAAATTTAATTATTAATATATTATTTATTAAAATATATGTCATTTGATTTATTATTTATCACACAATTGTCTAATTAAAATTTAATAATAATAATAACGAGTTTTCTTCCACGTAAAGACCAGTACGAACACGATGCTTTTACATTGACTCCTCGCCAGGATCTCGTAGAAACAGTAAGAAAAAGAAAGTCCGGGTCAGCACCCATTCATTGCCTGTCTCAGTACACGTCAGCGCAACGTTTCCACAGCACCTCCTTGGAATTTGTGTCCTTAGAGAGACACCTCACCGAAATCGTCGTCTGTTAGTGCCCATCAAAAGTCAAAGTATACTGCCACGTCATCATTGATCAGGCCAACGGTAGCAAACCAACCGTGTGTTTCTTGTGGTCTTTATTTTTGTCTTTTTTTTGGTAAATTATTTGTGTGCGTGTGAGTGTTGTCTTGTTTTACCTTAGCAGCGGCCAAAGCATTTTAACTAATATAATTTTTTATAACGATTGAAATGATGTACCTGATGTGGCTGCCTGGATTGTATTTATTCTATTTTTTATTTATTTAATTGAAATGGGTTGAGTTTTACTATAAGAAAAATTTAAATTTTATATTTTAAATCTCACTCCAAATTTCAAAATTATTGATTACTAAATTATATTTAATAATTTATTCATTCTCTTATTTGTTTGGAGATTTGAGTGCAGTTTTTGCATGTAATTTTATCCATAACAATAAAAATAATACCAAAAAAAAAACATGGTAGTACACTTGATAAGAAAATTTTGTTTTTGATTAATTTTAGTTTATATAATGTCTACCACCATTATATTAACGACTAAGTATAATTTAATAGTTGTCATATTTTAAACTTGGAATGAGATTTAAAGTTTGAATTTTAATCTTTACGTATAATCAACTCTTTTGTTACAATTCAGTGGACTAAAAGAAAACACGTTAACCTATTAAAAGAAAGCACGTTAGCCTATTAGTAATTAACAAGAAAGAGAACAACTTGAGTATAGTAGCGGATCATATTACAATAATTCAGAATCAAGAGATGTGGGTGTCAGTTCGGCAAATAAAGTGATTTTAATATTGTTTTCAGATATTTGAGTCCAAATCCTGCATAAAGGGTGTATCAAAAAGACATGATCACAGCTATTGTATTGCTCATTTGGAACCCCAATTGACTTAGAAAGTCGAGGTTGATTCAATGAACGGCTAAACACTTTCACAAAGGGTTTTTGTTTTCACTGTTTGATCTTTTTTTTTTTTTTGTTTTTGGCTCATGTAATTTCCTCACTCCGCGAAAGAGGACAGTCCTTTCACCTTTCTACCAGTCCCCTTTACAAGTTTTAGTATTACTCAGAATCAAGAGGTTTTTGTTAAAAAAAAAAAAAAAATCAAGAGGTCATTTAACCGCAGGAAAGGAATGAATATAGGAGCAAGTGTAAACGATTGTAAATAGTGTATGTTTAGATTCAATAAATCTTGGTCACGATAATTATCATATTACATGGTCATAATAATTGCTGCAAATCTCCCCCCTCCCCCCCCCCCAAAATTATGTTCTTATTCATCACCAATGGATACGTCAATGTTTCATCTTCATCTAACGAGAGAGCTCCATGCGAAAAGAGACCAATAATTGCACCTTTGATCCGTAGTGATGATAAATAGTCCTTGTCTACCATTCTTTTGGAAAACAAAAATCACCCAACTACAATAATGCATGATGCATCAAACATCTACCCTTCTTGAATAAAAGCCACCAAGCATCTTGTGAGCACAAGTTACTAAATTTTATTAACGTCAAGTTGTATTGATGTAAATGAAAATCTTTACAATTACATTAGATTCAAAAAACAAAAAAAAAAACCTTATGTACTAATAAAAATCATAAAAAATTTATAAACAAAATAGCATGTATGACAAAAATAGATATAAATAACTTTTCTCTTAAAAATGTTCTTTTGTATCGTAAATTACAAGCTTTTAAGTTTATATAGTGAATCTTATCCTATTTAATTAAAATACTTTCAAATTAGTTACATTTCTAAAATTAAATGCCAAAAAATAGCGATTTTTTGTTCTATTATTAATGTCATATAATGTCAATAAAGACTTATAATTTTTTTAATTATTTATTCATATAATTACAATTTATAAGTTACTTCAAATAATTAGTTGATTTTTGTGCACCTTATTTTTTTAACTTCAAAGGTTAATTGTCTATTTGTTTGATTAAAAATAGTTTTGCTTCATTAATATTAGTGATTCTAATCGCCTAAAAGAAGATACAAACTCGTTTTTTTAGTCAATAAAATCAATTTTTTTTCTCAAAAAATAACTTCTTAGACAATAAAAAATCCCTTTTACAATAACCAAATAAAAATGCCAAAGTAATTCTAAAATAAATAAATACTTTCTACATCCACCACACCCATATATGGAGCTTACAAACGTTTAAATGACCCCCTATGCAAACGTAAATTTTATTTTTATTTTCTTTTGTTTTTTGTTAAATTTCCACTCGGTTGAAAAAAGGCACACAAGTTAATTATTGAATGCTATTAGGAAGAGAAGAAAGAAGGGGCTAAAATTGAAATGTGACAGGATTGCCGACCTGATTAATATTCAGCGGGGGTGCATCTAAAGTCAAATTTGGAATTGCCCAAGGTTTGTACATATTATAGCTGGCCGGTGATCTATGATCAATCGACAAGCAATTACTTTCAATATGAAGACAAAAACAAAAAGAAGCAAAAAGCAAAAAGTTAGAAACAATCAAAATCATATAGAAAATATAGTAAAAGACTAGTGCAATGGACTTTCCCGAAAGCAGGTAGCCCGAGTGCCTTGGCAGCCAAAAGTAACCCACAAGACGAACCTGCTTGTGAGCTAAATTTAATATTTGATTTGTTTTTATGTGTTTGGTACATTCGTGCGGCTGAGAAAGCAAATCCAGCAGCTTATGAGTTTTTTTTTTTTTTTCATTTTTTTCAAGTAGAATTGTTCAAAGTGATAGTTTATTTTTCACGTTTCACAAAACGACACTAATTAATTAATCAGGAAATTTGAATTGGAAGCCTTCAGAAAAGAATTTGAGATATTGACATGGGGACCAATCTACATCCACCCACATGGTCGAGGTTGACAGATATATAGAAACGAGCTATCACTTGCCGTAGATTGATGCATTCCAATAATTAATGTTTTGGGAGTAAAATGTACCTGTCTAGGTCAATTTCTTGATGATTTAATTATACGTTAATTAATTGGCAAAGCATATGAAGTGCAAACATTTAAATCCTAAGATCGTGAAATGGAAGAGTAATTTCTGTTTATTTATTTATCATTAGGGAGGGAAAAGGGGGATATTAATGCTTTTGTAGGATCTTTAGAAGTCTATGTCTTCATTGCCTCTAACAAGTCTAAAACCTTAACACTCTAATTTCTTCAAATTACAGTATTAGAGACATGATCAGACCAATTAAATAAGAGCACATTGCTAATGGAAGGGACAAGACGATATGTACACATTAAAAGTGAACCAATCGACCCACCAAAATCCCCAGCTACGAGCTTTTTAACAGTAACAACTTAACTTCAAACAATTGGAGCCCCGCGGCGCCGATTCTGTCAACCAGAATTCGTTATGAAGGGTAATTTCTTAATTGGACAAGATGTGAGTGAAGGGAGAAGACTGAGAAGCACACTGAAGCTAGTACTGATATGGGACATCACTTGATTGCCTTTGTAAATTCGAGTTCAAATCCTTGCATTTTCTATATTTATACTAAAATGTTATTATC
This sequence comes from Ceriops tagal, assembly GCA_021533255.1. Classification (NCBI taxonomy): domain Eukaryota; kingdom Viridiplantae; phylum Streptophyta; class Magnoliopsida; order Malpighiales; family Rhizophoraceae; genus Ceriops; species Ceriops tagal. The sequence continues at coordinate 1,613,072 of CM038609.1, read as the reverse complement.
TGAATATATAATGGGCAATCCTAAAAGTTGGACCCAAAAATATAGCTGCCTTCATTGGCACTAATGAGTTTTTTTTTGTTATTATTATTTTTTTTAATGGTAGCTTGCTGTGGCTCATCACAGAGAATTAATGGTGGCTATGGCACCGCCTCGATTAGAAGGTGTCTCTTCCCATTAATAATCTTGTTGTTCCACTGTGATGGTGGTGACGGATGCCAGAAATTTCATTGACATTTTCCTTCCAAATAAAGTGACTTTGAAAGTTCGGTTGAGGGGACGCACGAATGGCGACAAGATTTCTTTTTTCCATCGGAAAAAGCAAGCCCCCGTTTATTGAACAAGCCTCTTTCCGCATGTGACTACCACTATTGTTATTGCCCTTGATTACGCATTAGCATTCAATGCTTGTATTATCAGTCAGTAACTATATATCAAATCACTGTAACTGTCAACTCGGCTGTCCTGTCCGAATTGGCACGAGGCTCTGATTTCACGAAGAAAGATGGGTTTGAATATTAATTTTTGCATTCTTAATTCACCTGTACTGTAATTTTCAAAATTGTTTACAAATATGGATTAGGGTGCAAAGCATTCAGACGATGCTTTAGTCTCGCAGTCTCTTTTCTCTCGAATATCTTACTAAGTTAACCATTGATTATTATTTTATTAGAAAAATTTGTGTTCAAGTAATAATTTTTTTTTGGAGTTTTTTTTTTTTTTTTCTTCCAGTGGACCACGAGATCTATGGGTGGACTCCCCTGGCCCTGACGAGACTGCCTTTAAATTAGTATGATGACGATAAATATGACTTTGCATCACCACAGAGTTTATAAATTCATTTTCTTTGGTAATTAACATTAAAAAAATTATGGAAATTTATATTAGTATTTTATGATATTGATAATAAAATTAAAAATTAATTTCTTTTTTATTTTTAAATTTTAAAAATACAATCAGCTATCAAATACTTTGATTAAATAGAAAGACTTATCATATGATTTGGACCTAAAGGATTTGTCAATCCAAAATCATAAGTTAAGAAAAGATGTGTATCTCTTGTAGTGGTGATGCAAGTTGTTCTATTTATAAATTTTTTTTTTTTAGTATAAAAGGCCTTTTTACTCATAATCTAGTGTAATTGTACAAATTTTTAATTTTATTTATATAATTTAATATTCACAAAAACATTAAAAAAAAGTATACTTTATTGATCATAGGAAAGCAATCGGGTGAGAAGTCTTTAAGCAAACGTTTTAAGCGTTAATGTGTGAGGTAATGTTGACCGTAGAACTTGTTTTCATTGAGTTATTGGTCAACCAAGTAGTAATTATGGTTGTTTGAACAATTAAAAATTGAAAATACGAATGTAGTTGTCTTAAACCAGTATTAACAATTTATTATTTTTAACTTATTACCTTTAGAATATTATATCGTGCCAAACATGTGAATGTAATAACAAAAAAAAAAAAGAGAGAGAGAAGAAATTACGGTAAAACTAAATATATTTTAATTACTGGATATTTGTGTTTTCTTTGAAATTTTACTTTTAGTTTGTTGATTACCTGTTCTATGTGAATGTTTACATGGGCTAATGTGCGGATCATAGGAGCAGTCACTTTCCTTTTATGTTTAATTTGGAAAGTAAAATCTATTTGAAATTGCTAGACTAAATTTATCACTATTCTCATGTCTTGACTATGAAAATTAACATTTTGAGTTTACTTTCAAAGTTTTTTTTTTTTTCTTTCTATTCCTTGAAAGAGTTTAAGTTTGATAGCACAATTAAGAACTTGATAACTTTATATATATATATATATATATATATACTCACTGGCCAAAAATGTATATATAAAAAAAAAAGAAACATAAATGTCCAACCAATTGAAATTGCTTTTTAGATTAAAAAATGGGAATAAAACTCTTATGAATTTTATCAAAAAAAAAATTGTATTTTTACATTAAATAATAAATTATCTGTAGATTAATTTTACTAAAAAAAAGTATAATATTTAACAAAATAAAGCTAGCATCTTTCAAAATTATATATATCTAAAAGTACACGTTGTCTTCCTAAAATATCCAATAAAAACTCAAATTCAAGATTTATATAAAATAAACGAATCTCTTTTATTTTATTAGTAAACCACCACTGCCAGTCAATATGAACTTATAAATGGTGGTAGTTAAATGAACAAAAGGGTTATTTTAACCAAAGACAGAGAAGGCCAACAAACCAAAGGAGACTTAAACGCCAAATCCTGACCGTGGAATCACCGGGGGCCCACACTGACATGTAGCCACGTAACAAATAGAAACTCATGACTGATGACACCATTCTAAGTACTTCACTCTGCCCGACTTGATATGGTAGTTGAGCCAGCAGTCAGATTTGAGTCTTTTTGCAGTGGTTGGTCGTCAATAATTGAGATCATTGTCGAGTTGTTTAATTTTAGATTTAAAATTTATTAATATCAAAAATAAAGTGTATAAAAATATATTTACATTTACTAAATTTTAAGTGATAAATAATTTTTAATTTATAAATACAATTATCATTATATTTATAAATTTCTTTTTATTGTTAGAAATCTAAAAATAAAGGTCTTGGGTATCTCTATGCAGCTATATATTTTTAAGCTGGAGCTTGCCTTTCCATTTTCAATTTTAATGTTTTATTTTTTCTTTTATTATATATCTGAAATTCAAGAAATCATTTGATGTAAAAGAATAAATTGAAATTTTTTCAATATTTCCATCCTTTTTTTGTTTAAATTAATGATTCCTACTTCAACTACCCACAACAGTATTGAGGCGGGCTACCTTGTTAACCACGGCTTCTGTGGGCTGTCAAACTCTATAAATTCTCGTTCTCTTTAGTTTCACTGTCTTCCCTTTTCTCCTTTCTTCTCTCTCTCTCTCTCTCTCTCTCTCTCTCTGTGTGCAGGATTTCTCAGTAAGTGCCTTTGTTTCCAGAGAGGTGATTTAGCTTTCTCTCTTCAATCTTTATATTCAGTCTTTCTCATTCCTCCATCATTTTGTCACCCAATTCTTGTTTATTTACTTTTGTGCCTTGAAGGGGTCCACAGGGTTGTTTTGATTTAAGAACTGCATGTTTTTTAGGTATCATTTTCTGTTTGGTTTCCAGGAAAAGGGAAGAAAAGGGAAAAAAAAGGGAAAAATGAGGGACACTCACGTTGGTTGACTTGTGGATTGGGCATGTTACGCTTGGCCCCCATCTAGTTATTTATTTATTTAGTTGATCTTTTATGTCCAATACTGTTGTAATTATTGCCAACTACATGGACAAAGATTGTCCCTTTGGTGAGATCTGTGTTCAGACTTTATAGAGTTTTATCTTTCTTTATTTGTTTTTACCCTTCAAGTTCAAATCTTTTTCGGTTTTTTAGTTAATTTGAGAATGAAGCTTTATGAATTATGTTACCATTTTGCTATAGAGTTTAAACACTCATTTTTCTTTCTTATTTCCTTGGGTTTGAGGTTTTTGGGGTGTATAGGCGATAGGATGTCTGGCTTCCTCCCCATTGGCTACAATTTATGACAAAATAATTGTCCTTTTTTGGGGTCAATATTTTAACCGTATAAGTTCATTTCTTGCATATGGTGTATTCATGTGCCCACAGATTATACAGAAGATGATTTTGACAGCTCATTTTTATATTGTCATTATTCTATTATAAAAAATACACCCCTTTTCGTCGTTTGCTTTTAGGAAGGTAAATCTGTTGAGGTTTGGAAACGTGTCCTAATCGCTTTCCCTTGATGTGACCCAATTGCTTTCTATTGAACAGGAATGTCCTTGCAATGTTTGTTTGATTTAGACGCCTTCCTGTTTATGGTATGATACAATAATGTGGTAAGTCATTAAAGGATGGTCTATGGTTGATTGGAGCGTCGGAGGTGGCAAATGACTTGATGTAATGCAAACAAGGGTCACTTGGTGAAGATTATAATTGTTTTATGCCTTACATGATTAAGTTTTCCTGTTTAGGTCCACATTTTGGGTCGTTTTGTCAGTTGCCGTGTCTTGTCATTGCAGGCAACATAAGATTTTCACTTTCAACTTGGTGTGGGCGTTCCCGGAGGATAAGGTTCCCGGATTGCTTTTCATAATGATAACTATTTTCGCAACTTTTAGCTTACAAGGCCGAAGCATAATGAAATAACTTTGAAATTACACTAAAACTCGCTGATTGATCAATAGTTATAATTATTACCGCTTATTCAAAATTATGGAGCCTTGAAACTGATGCATTGGAGTTACAAGTGAAACAACGTTTCTACTGGCCCATGTTGGTCCACCGTGTACATCATAAACATGTACAGACAAATATAAACAGATGGTCCTTTAACACTTCACAGTAAGCACCTGTGTTTTCTTAAATGTGCTATATATTTCCTGCTGGGTAGATTGGAAAAATTTCAGAATTTTTTTTCTGTCTGCATTATCTTAATGCTTGGATGCATCTGGTCCCAGAATGGCCCCCCATGTTCTGGTGACTAAGCTGGAAATATTTATGAATGTATTTATACCTAGAGATAGTTCATGATAATATTTGTTAGAGTTATGTGGTCTAGGATGGGATTATAATCATATTTATACACCGCAGAGTGTTTGTATTCTTATGTTTCTAAAATGTTTAGTCATCTAAAAGCCGTTTATTGATATTCATATCCGCAGCTTTTTTCCTTGACACGAAAATGACTTGCTGTATGCATCTAGATGTAAACATTGATCCAACGACTAATGTGTACTGTGGACGGACGTTTTTCTTCAGATGCATAGATGCATGTAGATGATGATCTTGGAAACAAGCTAAAACTTTCAGTTTTAGGTAATAAGGATTTTCCTGAGTTTAAATGTCTAATTTCTCATCTATTACTTTGTACCTGGTGTTGGTCTATGTTTATATTTTGAACCTTTGAGAAATGAGAGAGTTACCTACCTAATTTGTTGCGCTGAGGTAGCTCCTTTCCTGGCATTTTCTGTAACAATGTCATATGAGTACAATTTTCACAATTTCTGACAATTGTGGCTGTATGACAGTGACTTTTGCTGGTTTAATTTAAAGTCAGAATCAGGTTAGCTGACTTAGGTACTGATTTTATCAAACTAGATTATCAATTTTTGGAATTAATCAATATCTGGTAAATCCACCTTGAACAATGTATGTTCATGAATCAGGATGCTTGAATTTATATAATTGAAGTCTTGGATATCCATGGTAATAATTGATGTTGGCGTCGTCAATTTTCTGCTCTTAGCACACTCTAAGTCGCTTTTGTGAAAAAGCAGACTTATTTTTTATTGTAAGGCAATGTTTATGGGGACATAACTTAGCTCATTTTATCACTTTTTTGAGCAGATACATACCATTCTCTTAGTAAAAACCTTCTTTGTTCAAAGGATGCTCAGCCACTTGCTATGAATGTGGTGCAGCTTTGGAGATGAGAAGGTATGTATTACTCTAATGGTTTGCTCAGCAAGTTTTGGCGATGAAAAAAATTTTGGAGTTGTTTCCGGATTCCAATTTAATGGGGTTTTTTGTGGCTACCAGTTTTCAGGAAGTCTGCGCTTGATGGACTGTTCTCCCAGCAGCAGTGATAAGAAAACATTGAAGAGGTGGTTTTTCATTGATAAAAGGGTTGGGTAAAAGTGTGCTTTAGAGGGAGCCTAAACCTGTGTTTTGGAAAAGTGTTGCTAGTTTCCTGCACTTGAATTGTACTGTAAGAAGTTCTTTTTGTGTTAATTGGATCCAATGGACGTGAAGTCGAATCATTCCTCCCCTGTTCTTACTGATCCTGTACCAATAAACAAGTCAAAACTCAGCATTCATTCACAATCTGGACCATCTTTCTCTTCTGGCAAGTATATAATTGTTCCAAGGAAAAAGCTTGGAAAGCTTGATGATGTTCACTCCAATGGGTGGCTAGATGCTATGATATCCTCGTCACCTCCTCGTAAGAAGCTCATTAAAGATTTCAATGCTGAGATCGCTCCGGATGATTCTGAAAATGCTTACTACTCCTGGATGGTATGCACACTTCATCTCTGTTTGTTTAGAAAGATTCATTCATGCGTGTATTGTGTTTTAGCCTCATTTATGATTCTTCCCATACATTTCCAGTTTGTAATTTTTTTTCTCTGTTTGCTGGCTTTCAGCTTAAGTATCCATCTGCAATTAATTGTATCGAGCAAATTACAAATTCTGCCAAAAACAAAAAGATAGCCGTGTTTTTAGATTATGATGGGACCCTTTCTCCCATTGTAGAAGATCCAGATCAAGCCCTTATGTCTGATGAAGTGAGAATTTTTCATAACTTTCTGTGTCGTGTTTCTTTGATTAGTCTTTTATTGCACTGTGTTTAATCCTTTGACTGGAGTTATAATTTCAGATGCGTTCTGCTGTGAGGAATGTCGCAGAGTGTTTTCCGACTGCAATTATTAGCGGAAGGAGCCGTGATAAGGTGGGCGGAGATGTCATCGTTCGAGCAACTAATATTCACATTTGCATAACAGCTTCGTTCATTGCATAGTCCTCATTGTGGTGCTGATTTCATGCACTTTCCCAGGTCTTTGAGCTGGTAGGACTAACAGAACTCTACTATGCCGGTAGTCATGGAATGGACATCCTGTGCCATATTGACCGGAATGTGTCCAGTGACCATCCAAACTGTATTGAATCTATCGACCAACAGGTATTTGGCCTTATTTCATCTCCACAGATTTTCTATGTCCGATGCATCTTTATTGTATTTCCTCAGCTCCAGATTGAAACAAAATGGTGATAAAAGATTTATGTAGCCGACCCCAATTATAATTGAGATTAAGGCTTCATTATTGTTGTTCCTTAGTTCCATATTGATCTCTATGCTTTTAACTTGTAGGGCAAGAAGGTGATTCTGTTCCAGCCCGCTAGGGAATTTATACCTATGATCGATGAGGTGCATGATTGTTTCAAAGTCATTCAATCATAGACCATAAGAGATGGGATTTCTAGAAGGGCATCAGACTATCATATTATAAACTGACTCATTCAAGTTTTCATTGCAGGTTTTTAGAACCCTCGTCGAGAATACTAAAGAAATCAAAGGCGCAACAGTTGAGAATCATAAGTTTTGTGTCTCTGTACATTACCGTAACGTAGATAGGAAGGTAATAATTGAATGAATTTATCCTTTTTAATCTAGTGGGACATCAGTTTGGACAACCAGTTATAAGGACTGTTCTGTTATGATTGACTTTAGAATTGGCCTACCGTTGCACAACGTGTTCATGATATTGTAAAAGATTACCCTCGTCTACGATCAAATCATGGGCGGAAGGTACTTCCTTTGATTATTAGATACTGACAAAGTTTCCATTTATTCCTTGCAATCACCATTTTGAGTCTTCATAGACAATTAGGGTATTGACAGGAATATTTTAACTTGCTTTTCTGTCAATTCAGGTTTTAGAGGTCCGTCCTGATATTGCCTGGAATAAAGGCAAAGCAGTTGAATTTCTGCTTGATTCTCTAGGTATACAATGTTGATATTGTCAGTTATTTGATACACAGCAGGTTGTATATAACATTTCTAGTAATCAGATTTTCTCTCACAACATGTTCTGCAGGACTAGGCAACAGCGAAGATATCCTTCCAATTTACATTGGTGATGATCGCACTGACGAGGATGCTTTCAAGGTACTCATTAGTTTAGTACTCTGCAAATTTTTATGTATTCTGCGGTACTCATAATACTCGACACAACACTAATATTGATGCTTAATTACAACAGGTGTTACGGGACAAGAATCTCGGTTATGGTATCTTGGTATCGTCCATTCCAAAGGAAACCAATGCATTTTACTCTCTCAGAGATCCAGCAGAGGTGAAAAATTCTGGCACAAAATCCCTTTATTTATTGTTGTTAGACATTTATTTTCTTCCTTTTTGGTTCTGGTCTGATGGTCAGCACTTCAATAACATACTAAGATCCTATGCAGGTAATGAAATTTCTTAATTCCCTTGTGGCATGAAAGAAGCTAGGAGGTGGTGGTGGACATCAAATGAATATTGTTTATGGTATTCACAATATGAGTCTTTTAACATTCTGGAAACTTTGTTGATTATATATCATCATTTTTTTTTTTTTGCCTCCCTGCAAAGAAACCTTGTCAATCTCAATTCCAATTGCTTATCATTATTGGCTGAAGAGTGATTGCTTCAGCTATCACATGGAATTTTAAGGCTTTTGTTATTGGGTCAAGACCACAATCCTAAATTCAAATATATTAGGGAGAGACGAGAAATTGACGCGGAAATAAAAATTTATGACCACATAATTTTTGGCCACTTCTCCTCCTGCTCACACCTGGACATACCATGCTGCCCTCTTCGAAGGAGAGGCTGCTGGGCCGTTTAAAGGGTCGACGGCAACCATTTTGGCTATCAGAAACATCCATTTTCAGAAATGAAGAGGCTGGCGGAGCCTGCGAGGAGGGATTTTGGTACGGCGCATGGTGCCACCAACGTTTTAACGAAGTGGTTTCTTGATGTTATCATCGATGCCCTTTTTGTATTTTTCATTAATTAACTAAACTCAAATTCAAAACTTTATATCCTACAATTTTAATTCTAATGAGTTAAAGTTTCATTGCTGTGTTCCGACTGCTACCAGCTTCTTTCTGATTTGTTCTGTAGCCGAGCCTGAGCAAACATCCTTGGCAAAAATTCCTACCTGGAAATACCATAGGTCACATTGGAGACCGATGTTCCTAAGAACACAAAAGCAAACGCTGTCATTATTAGACCGGTTGATGATATCTTGTGTGTTTTGAGAAAAAGCATGAAGTAATTATCCAATCCTTGTTGTGAGCATTAAAAAAACAAAAAAAAAAAAGGGCCAATAACTATAATCTAAACTCTAAACTTAGGCCTAATTTTTATTTTGGACACAATTTACTCGTTTAGAAGAAGTAAATTCGAAGATTTTAATAAAATTTTTCGTAAAATTAGTTCTTTTTTCTATTATAAAATAAAGTCTCTTGTCAGTTGCCATCAGGTGCAGGGGGAAAAAATAGGCACATAGATTTTGATTAGATACATAAATGAATTTTGGACCAAAAGGAAAAATAAAAATACTTTATTTTAAAAAATGGATCACAGAAAGTTTACATATAAATTTATAATTAAATACGAAAAGAGTGTAGTTCGAAAATATTTCCATCATAATAAAATTTGAATGTTATGCTAAAAAAAATTATTATTTTTTTAAAAAATATATATATAATAATAATAACACAAAAAATCCACGCGTCATCCTCTTACTTATCCAAAGCATCTTGCAGGCAGAATAACAATAACAATAACAATAACAATAATAATAAACAGAACCCAACATATAGCATCCTTCCTCCTATTGAAATCTTCCCACAGAGAAAAAAATGTCAGTCTCCTCCTTGCAATCTCCGCCCTCCTCCGCTTCTCTATTCTCCAATTCTTCCTCCTTTCACGTACGTACTCTCTCTCTCTCTCTCTCTCTCTCTCTCTGTATGTTTGTGTGCATTTGGTGTGAAGTGGTTGATTTGATCTGTCAAGTGAAAACAGAGAGGAGGAGAAAGAAAATTTCTTTCCAGTCGGGTGACATTTCCATTACTAAAGTCACAGCGATCTTTCCCTCAAATTCGTGCTTCTTCTGCAGGCTTCGTTTCTGTTGACACTGGTTCTTTCTCTCTCTCTTATCTATATATATATATATATAACTCCTCACGCTACTTTTTTTTTTAATTTTCATTCCAATATTTGCTATTTCAAGTTCATTTTTGAACATATATATATATTGTTGTTGTTGTTGTTGTTGTTGGTAGGTTTGAGCACTGAGCTCGATGCAGTGTCTAGCTTCAGTGAGATCGTTCCTGATACTGTCATCTTCGATGATTTCGAAAAGTCCGTTCCTTTAACCTTATTTTAGTTGAATCGAATTGTGTTACATGTTTTTCTATATGAGGTCGTTGTATTTTGATTCATTTATGTCTTTAGTACTCTTTCTTTTTTTATTTTTAGTATTCATTTTCTTTGTGATGGTTGTTTGCTGATGATCATTCACAATCTTAGGTTTCCTCCAACTGCCGCCACTGTTAGCTCTTCCCTTATTCTGGGTATCTGTAGCCTCCCTGATACTATATTTCGAGTAAGCACGTGATTTGTTACTTCAAAAAAGATAATAGATTGTTTTGATGTACATTTAGGTTCAAATAACAAATGGGGTGACTGCAAAATTTCTTCTTTTCTTGCAGAATGCTGTGGATATGTCTTTGGCAGATTCAACATGTTCTGCTCTAGATAACCCTGATTTGAGAATGTCTTGTTTCACTAATAAGGTTGGTTTTATTGAACTTCAGTCATCATTTGTTGTTGCTGTTGTGTTTGCATGTTTATTGATTTGTGGGATTGCTAATGCGGCTATCTGGGTTACTAATGTAGGCTTTAGTGAATGTTGGAGCTGATTTGGCAAAATTAGTGCCTGGCCGAGTTTCAACAGAAGTTGATGCACGGCTGTTCCTTGACACGCATGGCATCATTAGGAAGGTAATGGTTTTGGAAAATGGCATTGTAGTTAGTAGCTGGTTTCATTTACTATATCGGTAACACTTAGCAGTGTGTTGATATAAAAGAATAATAGAGACTTGTCTCCTTTTTTCATTTAAAAAATGGCATTCTATTGTTTTTCCTTTCTTTGAGTCTACTTTTTAGTGATTTGGCCGATTACTTGCACATGATATATTTTGTTTTGTTGAAAACACTCTATGCAAATTTTTTATGCCACTCATTTGATTGCTCCAATCTCTTTGATCCTTGACTTCTTACACTATGCTCTTTTTTTCTCCTGGGAGAGGAGGTGGAGGTGGGAGTTCTGCCACAATTAATTGAATTTAGAGATGCTGCAACCTTGTTGGTCCTCTCATTTAAAAGCATATTACATACTTTCTTAATCTATTATGATCAATGGAATATATGGATCTGGCATTGACTGAGAGCCAACTATTTGGACATTAGGGCTTTAAGATTTCCATGGTACTGCTTGGTATGAAGTAGGTAAGCACTGTCTATTTTTCAAAGTTGGGGACGCATTTCCAAATTTCTGTTAGATTGATGCTTTAATGAGTTTTGTTCCCTGAATTCTGTTTTGTATTCTTTCTTTCCTTTTTTTTTTTTTTTTTACTTTATTTATTTTTTTTGTTCTTTTGATGAATCACATATAGCCACAAAAGAAGCAACACAGGCAGGAAATTGAACTTTGCCTTGTTGTGGCCTTGTCGATAAGCACTGTAGGCATGCATGGCAGCTTACACAATAAACTATGTGGCTGGGCAACAGAAGGTTTATCACTTTAGTTTTTAACCAAACATATGTGACATGTGTGCATATATTTGTATGTGTTTTACTTCTTTTTGGTCATGAACCAAGATCAAATTCCTTATCATGTCCACAGTTTAGTTTAGTTATTCATCAGCAGTTGCCTGGATGCACTCTTTGATGGTAGTTTTGTACCATGAGATGTAGGTGCATGACTTGCTGAAGTTGTATGATGAAGTTGGTGTTCCACCTGAGCGTTTGCTATTCAAAATTCCTTCAACTTGGCAAGTAAGTGGTGGGCAAAATATGTCGGCATTTGACTGCCGTAGAGATCTACACACACTTGAAATTTGGTAACTCTTCATTCCAATGTGCCTCATCCCTTGAGTTTTTATTCAGGGAATAGAGGCCTCGCGGTTGCTGGAAACTGAGGGCATACAGACGCATTTGACTTTTGTTTACAGGTACATATTGTGACACAAGTCAGAATAATCCACACTCTTGTAAGTGTAGTCAAATAAATGTAAAATATCTATCCTTTTTTAGAAGAAAACATTTCACTATGTGGTGTCTTTGTTAACCAAGAAGGAAAGGAGCCAACATGCCAAATTCCCACCACCCCCCCCCCCCAAAAGGAAAAAAACAAAGTGATAGTAGATACCTCCCTCTCACACAGTTTCTATTTCTCCCTTTTTTCCTCCCCCATAGGATGGTCCTAAACGTTGTTTCTCAATCTTTTATGGTCTATGCTCCTCAGCTTTGCTCTAGCCGCTGCTGCAGCCCAAGCTGGTGCTTCTGTTATTCAGATTTTTGTTGGACGCATTAGGGTAAATATTTTACTTTGCAAATTTATTACCTTTTTTTTTTAGTGTGAAGCTCTTATTTTGCATCTTTGGTAAGTTTCATCTTTTCTTCTTCAGGATTGGGCACGCAACCATTCTGGTGACCCTGAAATAGAAGCTTCTCTCAAAAGAGGAGAAGATCCTGGCTTGGCCTTGGTAAGTCACCCCTAAAAGATAAAGCACCAAAAAACCAGATCTTATGAGTCACATTTTTCTCAGCTGTCTAAACGATGACTTGATATGTTGTGTGGTTTATTAGATGCTTTGCTTGATACTTTGATAAGAAACTATTTCATTAGATGAGTTTCAAGCTGGATCTAAGTCTGATTTCTTAACTTCGTTGGAATGAAATTTGTTTCTGGATGCAGATATTGTACCTTTGCTTGGGGCAAATTTTGTGATGTCAAACTATTTCATTTTTCATTAATTTTTAATTTTGTGTATGGACCTCATCATCTCATGCCCTGATTTGGTTTGAGAATCTTAGTTATGCAACTTAAATGCCTTGGGAATTTTATTTTTTAAAAATTTCTCTTTCTTTAAAATTTTGTGTGAAAATGGTTGAAGTTGTACTTTTATATTTGAATTTTCATTAATATATAGGCTACAGAATATGTGAGAGTGTATACTGCTTTTTATTGCATCTCTGAGATCTCAGTGACCAGTTATTATTTCTTGAACTCTCATTATATTCTGATGTCATCGATGATTGTGACCCCTGCAGGTGACAAAGGTTTATAATTACATCCACAAATATGGATATAAGTCAAAATTGATGGCAGCAGCTGTTCGTAACAAGCAAGACTTATTCAGTCTTTTGGGGTAATATGACTAACTGATACATTGTTTTTATCTTTTTTTGGGGGTTGGGGGTTTGGCAGTTCAACATAGACCTGAGATTTTGATGGATGGAAACCATGACTAGGCTCCATACTCAGTGTTTACTTTTGCTTCTTCTTCAGGGTTGACTATATTGTTGCACCATTGAAGGTGTTGCAATCTCTTAAAGAGACTGTTACCACTTCTGATGAGAAGTATTCCTTTGTCCGGAGGCTATCACCCCATTCTGCTGCCAGCTACAATTTCAGCGAAGAAGAGGTCTGCTTTTTTCTAATTATCTCCTTCTCTTGTTCCACTTATACATCCTGAATCTTCTTGTCATATCAGTAGCCATGCTAGACAACAAGGCAGCTTGTACCTCACAGTCCATCATTGAGAAATAGCAAAATATGCTTTCTTTTCATTTTCTAGTCATCTTTTTGGTTTTAAGTATTTTGCCTAAACTAACAGCAACTTGAACAGTGAGGCAGAAGTGTACCTCCAAGTGCTTACCATTTAAAAGCCAAAAGAGGATGAACCCTATACATTGTGCCTTGAGCTCTACCCCTGCCATTATTGTTTTCTTATGGTGTTCTGTTTATCTTCAGCTTGTAAAATGGGACCAATTAAGTCTTTCAAATGCTATGGGGCCTGCATCTGTGGAGCTGCTGGGTGTTGGGGTGCAAGGTTATGTCGATCAAGCCAAGCGAGTTGAGGAGCTATTTTCTAAGATTTGGCCACCCCCAAATGTGTGAAGCCTGCAGTCCATTTCTCAGCAGATCTTGCCTTCATCGAATAAACTGAAGTACATGTTTCTCTCTCCTTCCTCCAGCCCCAGTGTTTTTTCATTGGCCTATCAACTGATGTTTTTTTACCTTTGTTCATGCTCGTTGTCATGAAAGCATTCTGGCACAATTGTAAAAGATGCGCAGTTAGTCCACAACTTAGTGAAAATATCATGAGGTCTGGCATTTTCATGTCCGAGCTCTCTGCAAATGCATGCGCAACTTTGCCTTTTTTCTGTCTACTTATCCTTGCTCCAATGCTCCGTTGCAAATGAATGGCATATCTTCTGTTATCTAAATAATGAGAATACAATTTGCCATTTCATCTGAATCCACATAATCTTTTGCCCAATCTAAATTGCATGAAAATGATTTCATTCGACAATGGCAAGTGAAAAGTGTTCTTTGGGCTTCAGTCCACTGAAGAACAATGTGTGATACATCCCACCAACTTATTATTATTATTATTTTTTTTGTTGATAAAATCTCTTTCTTGACTCTTTTTTTCTTTTTAAGGAATTTTTTTTTATATTCTCATTTACATGAAAATAAAAAAATTATATACCTTGTAGTGTTTCACAAATCATAATCATGTTTTTGAATAATGCTCTTCCTATGCTGGGCTCCACGTTTACTTTGATAATTACTTTGGAGGAAAAAAATTTGGAATTTCATAATATATCCTCAAATGTAGACTTTGCAAATACAGTTGAAAAAAATTTTTGTTTCTGGTTTCTAGATTTCTTAATAACTGTGCTCATTCCTGTTATTTCTATCTCAATATTGATTGGGGAGATGCCACCGTTGATGTTCAGCTTCGTGTGTATATATATATAATAATTTAGTAAGTCTCATCTTTTCCCACCTAAAACTCTGTGTGTATATAGATATTTCGGTGGGTAACATGACTTATGTTCATAATAATTTTTGTTAATTATGTATTTTAACTAGTGTTTAGAATTCATATAATTGGAGATGCATATTGTCATGATCCATGTTCATGTAAACATCCTACTAGACACAACCATATTGAGCTTCATTATCAGGACGCGATAAATTTGATTTGTCTTGTGCTCATACTTACATTGCCTTGTTGGATGTATGTTGGTGTATTTCATCTTTAATTGCATCTTAAAAGACGATTAATGGTCATGATAATGTAATATGTGCATTTCTCTCAATTGTTGATAAGCCTAAGGCTGAGCTGATTTTTTCACCTCATCGTTGGTTTGCAATGGGCAGCAAGCTTAGCTGCTAGCTGTTATTTTGGTTCCTGAACTAGTATCTCTGACAACATTGTCCCGTCTACTTTCTTTTTTTCTTTCTACTATGTCGTGATCCAAGCATGGTCCTGCCTTCTTTGATGATAGATTGCGATTGTTGTTGGAATTGTTTGAACTATCATCACTAGTTTTAGGAGGACAATTCTCTCTCTCTCACTTAATAATCCCCTAAGATCCAATCAGATTTGCACCTCATTAGCTATCTTTACTTATGGCTTATACTTTATGAGAAAACTTACAGGAACTTGGTGAATTGGACTCTTCTCCGAGGCATCTCTCTCTCTCTCTCTCTCTCTCTCTCTCTATATATATATATATATATTGTTGTTGTTGATTGTAAGTTTGGTCTTTTTATACGTGATTATAATTAATATTGATGACGAGAAATGTGTCTTCCGCGACATGAATCTACATATGAAACGTGTAACGATTGGATGTATTCATCTAACGAAGCTTGTACTTCACTGTGCGTAGACAAACTAAAGCTGGTCCAGTCGGGGGCACCCTGTAAACGGAGACTCGTAAATAGGGAAGGACGATTTGATTTCAACGTAATCTGCACGACGTACAATCGAACATGTCCAAATTCAGCCAATCGTTGCGACAATAATCCACCGATAAGAAAATGTGATAGTAAAGCATCAAGCGTGGCAATCAAGACAAAGTCAGACTCAATATCCCACCCTGTAGAGAAGAGGCAAAAAGTTATTGCCACACAAATCCAAATGAGTCAGTCATTCCTAAATATTTTTTAGCCGAGGGGGACAACGTAAGAAAGTTATAGCGAGTATATCAGAGAGTTAAAGATCGAGATTACTTATTATTTAAACACTATTATATTCGAATGAATTTTTTTATATTTATTTATGATACTTAAATTTTAAATTTAATATTATATATAAATAAATGCACACCGAAACAGCAGTTAAAATATTACCTCAAATTCTCAATCTTCATTTTTAATTGTACGGTGGCTCAATGTTGGGAACATCATTTTCCACAATTTTGGAGTCTCGTGTGGCTTGGCAGTCACTTAACCGGCAGAGCATACCATATGGTACGGCCATGAGGCCAAGGTGAAATATGGGGCAAAATTTGCTGGGTCCCATTTCAATGTATGTAAAGGCTGGCTATTTAACCTGCACGATGGATTAAGTGGCACGCAAACCACTTGAACCTCAAATACGGGAATGTTCGGTCGTATGTTTAAAAATTTTTTTTGTTTTGTTTTTTATTGTTTTGTTTTTTTAATGTATAATCCCAAGTACGATGGGAATCAGGACGAGGGTGCATTCAAAGTCACGATACTATAACTTGGACTTACGTATGTATGTCTGAGAAGTGCTAAATCCCGTGTGTCCATAGAATATAATATAAACGAAGCTCTTTCAAGGAATGTGTGGGTTAACAACGAGGGAGTTGGTCCCCCCACCGTTATTTATTATTTGAATTGTTGGCACTTTGCTTTGGTCGGTTCAACCATATACGAAGACTGCGTCTGTGATTTGATACTAACTGAAGGACAATATGAATGACAAAAATTGGTAAATCTTGGCGGCAATTTGCGTGTCGGAACTGTGGTGCCCCATAAAGCTCTTGCATGTGGAAAGATGCATGAACGAGCGCCAATCCACCCAAAATAATAATAATAATAATAAAGGCAGGTCAACCCACCCAGGAATTTTGGCAAACATAATTCTTTTCTTTTTCTTTTTTTTTTTTCTTTGCCTTTCAAATTTGGAATTCGCACAACTTTAAAAACAGAGAGCACAATAACCCTGAAAGACTTTCTCGTACCTTCTTTAAGGTTGATTGGTGATCGCTTGGTCGGGGTGCCAGTGCTGTTTCCTGTGTTTATTTTTCTGTTTTCTACTTAATAATGGGAACTCGGCCGGGAGAAAGTGATTGGCGATCGCTTCGAGAGCACTGGCACCATCCATAGTCAAATATCTCAAGGTTGGTAATTTATTTCCACATTTTTCTCTCCAATAATACTGCACTAATAAGGCCACCCAAAGTGACAATTTTCCAAGTATTTCAAAGCAGTAGACCTCGATTCAAACTTTCATCATGCTATTCTCTCCTATGCTGAAATATTTTAAATATCGCTACTTAAAATGCATTGAGTAATTTAATTAAAGTGCAAACATTGAGTTTTAGATTTAATAATCGTTACAATTTATTGTAGAAAAATCTCACTGGCTTTTTGTTAATATTCTAATGGTCTCTCTCTCTCTTTTTTTTTAATTAATGGGAGACCAAAAAGGAATTATTAGATTGGTAATACATGATTTTCATCTTTTCAATGGTTTTAAAAAGGAAAGCATCATTAAAGTACAACAGGCCACGCCCATGTTTCGTGGCATAATCTTGCAAGCTTTGATCTTGGAGGAAATGGGGGGGGGGGATTGGTGGCCGCCAATCAATCGCTTTCTAGCTGTGACTCAACATTTACTCGGAATTGTGCTCTGCGTGGGGCCAGGAAGAATGGCTCCTGGGCTTTCTCGTTAAAAAAACAAAAAAGACACCATCTAAACGTGTAAATTTATATTATTTTATTATAATTATTTATTGTATATTTATAATTTTATTATTAATTTTAAATAATCGTGAGTTCGCGTTTATCACAATCCACTCATTTGCACCCATTTATTTATTTATTTATTTTTAAAAAGTGGGGCGGGGGTGTGGCCCAATCAACAGAGTGTTGAATATTCTTTGGATGTCTTCTTTGTTCACTTTGTTGACATCATTTCGACGTGGCAATTTCATATAGACTATGCTGATCGGATTATATCATATAGAATTATCCATATAAGAGAGTTTTATGGCCATAAGAAATGCAGAAGCCAATAACTAATTATTTGAAATTGATATATAATTTAATTATATTTTGACTTATTTATTTATTTATATATACCTTAAGCTGCACTTTTTTTTTTACCCATGTACCATAGCTCTTTTCAAAGAGGTTGAATGGGTTGAGGGTATTTTAGGAGCATTATTTGGTGCAACGGGCAAAAACCAAGTTCATTAGAGAGTCATTATTGATGTGATGACAACAACTAAGTTCATAAACAAGCATGTGTTAAGGAATAATCGAAGGTCTTAGTCCAGTTTTGCTCTGTATATAATGCATCGAATTTCTTTTATAGCTCAATAGTTAAGAGTTTATTGAATCTTAATTTGAGATGCACGGAGGATTTATCAGATATATAAACGCATTCTTTTATCTTATAGCTTGATTTCAATAAACATCTAAATGAATAAGTAAAGTAAAAAAAAAAAAATTATTTCCTTAATGTAAATGAAATTGAGAGAAATTAATTATTTCATTGACGCATTGTAGCAATGGGATCCTTTTATAATAAATTATTTTATTTAATTACCATAATTGCATATATTTTTTGTGGGAATCATCTTGGAGTAAATGATTACCAATTTAACTATTGCCGAATAATGATCAATTACTTGGTCATCTTTGCTAATTGTAATGGCCCACATTTCTAGTTCCTCCTTAACCTTGATCTGGCTAGATACTTATTATTATTATTATTATTTATTGATTTTGACTACCATTTGAATTAAACTTTTAATCTTGAAATAATTTCAGTATCGGTAAATTATAAACCATTATATATATATATATATAGAGAGAGAGAGAGATTAAAATATGCTTGTTGCAGGTTGCCTAGGTGCATCTTTTGTCCAATCAATAACGGACAAATTAAGATGGACTTTAGCATAGAACCTAATCCTGCCTCATTCCAATCTTTGTCAAAACGTGGGTAATTTCGTGTTAAACATGGACGAAGCTTCCTTTTTTTCCCTCTAGCGGGCGAACAAATTGACTTAGCCATAAGGTTGCGCATGTCTAATATGATCATCGCTTACCTTATAAAAAATCACGAAAAGTAACCTTTTTTTTCTCGTTGGACATAAGTAATAAAAGCATGTCAAATAAAATCTTGTACCCACGTCTTTACCTTTTTTTAACGTTAAAGTTTTATTATTATAAGTGTCAAGCTTTATAAATACACTATACCACAAAAATAAGCTCATTGTATCAAGAAAAAATATGAAAAACTTATTTGGGAGATATCCTTAAAAGTTAAGTAAATAAACTCATAAAATTCATGATATAGAAGCAATTTTGCAATTTCTAAGAAACTTAGTCATTTAGGATGAACATGAGTTTTCAAAGTCTTCATTTTCTATTGTTTATGCATACCATCGTCGTTCAGAAATCATCCCCAATAATCAATGGAACTCCACACATGTCATTCCTTTATTGTCAAAGATCAATTACTTCTTTAATAATTGCCTTGAAAAATATGCAAAATATTTTCTTATTATCACTATATAACATACCTATTATACTTGTTAGTTTGGGCTTGGTCATTCATATTATGTC
>CM038609.1:1553172-1566509 GCA_021533255.1 Ceriops tagal | reverse complement strand
AAAAAAAAAAAAAGTGGCATCCCACCAGCCAAGAGAAACAGAACAACACGTGGTGCCCATCTAGCCAATACAAGAACAAGTGGTCCGAGTGGAAGGAAGACGGTGTTGAAGTTCTTCCATTGCCAATCAAATCCTGTATTTTCCAATCCACTTCTGTTCCAAACTTCCTCCTCCTTTTTCCCCGCAGCATAGCCAAGCACATAAAGGACAGGAAAAGAAATTGCAAAAAAAAGAAAAACAGAGAGAAAAGCAATGGCATTCACTTCCATCTCTCCAGTATCCACGAAATCTCTTGACATCTCTGCTACTGTGTCAACCAATTCTTTATACCATTTGCGCCCCCTTTCCAGGTCATTGGGCACATTTGTCACTTGGACACAGAAAGACAAAACAATGTTCCTGGTAAGTAACTACACGTTAAACTTGCATAAGTTTGTAACAAGTATATAATTTGTTCGCAACCAACTCAATTTTCCTTGAAAAGCAAGGTTGTTCCAGAAACAGAAACAGGGTGGATAAAACTAACCCCACCAAAAATTGGAGAATACTAGTTTCAACTGCATTGGCAGCTGCAGCTATTAGCTTTAGTTCTGGTCTGCCTGCTGTTGCTGATCTTAATAAGTTTGAGGCAGCCACTAGAGGAGAATTTGGTATAGGATCGGCAGCTCAGTTTGGTTCTGCAGATCTCAGGTTAGTTTCTCCTCTACGGCTTCCGTTTGAGTGTTGTAAGCATACTCCTGCTGCCTCAATTAACTTCACTTACTCACTTCTTCTGATTTTTTCATGCAGGAAAGCAGTGCACGTGAATGAAAATTTCAGGTGAAGTCTTTTCCATCACCAATTTATAGTCTTTCCAATTGCTTTAGTTGCTTTGGGTCCTCAATCCTGATAAACGTAAAAGATAACTAACTTTACCATGTAATTACCAGCTAGGACTTAGAATGCATTCAATCTAAAGTATAGGTTTATGAATTGGTTGTTTTTAAGGTACCTACTGTTTAGAAGAATCATACTTTCCTTTTGTGTCTACGTATCCAGCCATCCGGGAAAGCATAATTCGAAGACAAAAAATACGAAGATAATATGACTTTCATAACGAAAACTAAGTACTCAAGTGTGTTACTGCGTATGGTGCTAGATATTCATTCTACTACTCGATTGAAATTTGATGGTTAGGTGTTCTAGTTTCTCTTCTTCTTTCTATGTTTGTACTTAACATGTCTCAATATCCGACACAGAAGAGCCAATTTCACAGCTGCGGATATGAGAGAATCTGATTTTAGTGGTTCAACATTCAATGGTGCATACCTGGAGAAAGCGGTTGCATACAAGGCAAATTTTACTGGTACGAAACTGGTTGAAATAGTGCTTCCTGCTATCTACTTGATAGCCATAAGATGATCTGCTGACCTATTCCCCACATTAGAAAACTAACTTCTCTTAATACGTTTCTTACATCTAGGTATTCTCCATAAAAGAAAAATACATTTAAGTACTCCCTTTGAACATGCTTACATCCTTTAAAATGTAATATCCATATAGCTGCTTTTCTTTTGGCTGCATGGCTTGATGTGGGTGCCCTTTTCCTTTACTTCTATGGACAGTTAGGTGCAGCCATCATTGCATTATCATCTGATGTGCTGGAATTTCTAATTGAGTAGGGTTCTTTTCCCGCAATGCACTCGCCTTGGGACATTGGCCTGATAATTTTCTAGCGATACCTCTGCCTCCGTCATTCTCATGCTGTTTCTCTTTATGTTCATCCAATCATCTGATGTCTCATGCTGTTTCTCTTTATGTTCATTCTTGGTGTTCGCAAGACACCATCTTCGTTATTTTTTTATTTTTATTTTTAGAAAAAAAAAAAAGAAGGAGAACAACAATAATTAGAGCTGTCAAATAAATTAGGCCATGTAGAGTTTTTTTTTTTCTCTCTTTCTATATTTGTTTTCCTTTTGTATTGACCTATAAAGAAATGCAAGCTTTTGTCGATCGTATGACTCCGTGTGTCACACGGCCTTACTCCTCTCCAATTTTTGACCTGTG
The DNA here is from genome assembly GCA_021533255.1 of Ceriops tagal. Taxonomy (NCBI): domain Eukaryota; kingdom Viridiplantae; phylum Streptophyta; class Magnoliopsida; order Malpighiales; family Rhizophoraceae; genus Ceriops; species Ceriops tagal. The sequence goes on along the minus strand of CM038609.1, from coordinate 1,564,463 downwards.
ATGGCATTAAGTTGCACTTAGTAAAATTAGATGAAAAATAGAAAGATAGAAGTGTAACACCAAAAATTTAAGTGAAAGCATATTGTTCTGTTTCCACTAATTTACTAATACAAAAAGATAATCCCAGTTGAAGCTGACCTAACTTCCGTTTTAATCTCATCATCTGAACGACTATGGTTCAAGATAAAAAAAAAAAAAAGAAAAATGATCTAGTCAAATTGGACTTCAGTAGAACATATTTTATTTGTCAAGCGTCATATGGGCTAAGAACATATGTGAAACTTCCGGGTGTATACTTTGATTTACAAACGTCCTAATAGCTGTTTTTATGGATCTTGTTAAGCGACGCAGTAATTGTTACTCTATTTGGGGTTGAAATAGAGGATTGATACACATTTTGACTAGCTAGGCTGAACCAAACATTTTGGATCCTGAAGGCTATGTGGATCTGTTTGTTTGGTTTTTACTATGGATGGGCCCGGCCCTTCAATGAGCAAGCCTTTTTTGTGTTTGTATATATAGGTCTTTAATTTTCAAACAAAGTCAGTTTGATTGTGAATTTATGATAACAGGTGCAGATTTGAGTGACACATTGATGGATCGCATGGTACGTCTGAATTGCTCTCTGCAATACTATAGACTACATCCTTTTTATTTATTTATATTTTTTTTATGTGACTTAGCTTAGACATTTGGATCTTCCACAATGATAAAACGAACATTGGTTGATGTGTTGTCTCACTTAAAAAAAAAGAAAAAGAAAAAGGAAAAGATAAAAGATTGTAGCCATTGGCATTGCTGAACAACCAGATGTGATGTAACATCTAGTTCCACGCTGTTCCTAGGAACAGCCATTGGCATTAGGGATGATTCTGATGGCTGACATGTCAATCCTCTTCCTTCATTGACAGGTTCTAAATGGAGCTAATCTTACCGATGCCGTGCTTGCTAGAACGGTACTAACACGGAGTGATCTTGGGGGCGCAATTATTGAAGGCGCTGATTTTAGTGATGCTGTTTTGGACCTTCCACAGAAGCAGGTCTGTTCTGTACTCCGTTTCACTTTTGGTTTTAGCTTTCAATTAACTGTAGCTTCGGCATTGCCACAGTACAGATGTGGATATCGTACATCAGCAGTAAAATAGATGCAGAAAATTGCGCACTTTCTTATTGAGTCCTATAATGTTCCTTGTTTAGCTTCATCAATTCCTCTTTGATAGCATAGTTATCTATGAACTTTTCTCCATATGCTTCTACAAATCTGTTTTTGACTGGCGTTTGATATTACCATATAGTTCAAACACAAGTTCTGATTTTATAAAAGTCCTTGGCTCTTGTAACTAGTGGAGTTTTTCTTCTAAGAATGAAATATGCCAAAATTGATTGGTGGCTCGGATAATGAGAAAAGCTACGTCTGTCAAGCATAAATCCCTCGTGCTCAAGGCAGAGTTGGAAAATTTGATGAGTCATGAATTAGGAAAAATGCAAAGACTTTTCAGTACACGAGACTTCACGTCATGGGGTCTAAGGAATCACAACCCACTTAATGACCCACGAATCTTTTGGAAAATTCGAAAACCTTCAGGATGTTTGTTGCCATGTATGGACTCGAAAACTTTCACACATTGTGTGTATTTTGTTGGTGGTTTCTCCATTCTATGGTCTATGCTAATTGATTCATATCTGATACGTATTCTGCATTTGTTTATGAAGGCTCTTTGCAAGTATGCAAGTGGCACGAATTCTATGACGGGAGTAAGCACCAGGGTGAGCTTAGGTTGCGGAAATAAAAAGCGAAATGCTTACGGCAGCCCATCATCTCCACTGTTAAGTGCTCCCCCCAAGAAACTGCTTGATCGTGACGGCTTCTGTGATCAAGGCAGCGGCCTTTGTGATGCAAAATAGATTGATAAATCACATCCAGAAGAAGTAGGAACAAAACGAAAGCAGGTTCTATACATATGTAAATTAATGCATGTACTCCGGGACACTCATACACATTACTATTGCTTGCTTCTGAGCACTGTCGCATCAGATGATCATATGGTATGGATCTAGTGGTTTTCATCCTTTTTCCTTTCTCTGTTTTTTTTTATTTTAAATTGCTTCTCCTTTGCAAATTGTCTTGTGGCTCTCAAAAAGACTTTGTTGATGACTATCAACATTAGGATGTACATTTGACTCATCCCATTTCAGATTTGCCTACTAACAAGGTAACTCCATAGACTTAACCAAAAAAAAAAAAAAAAAGAAGAAAATATTGAAATAATTACGTCAATGTGTTTATCTCTATGTCGTAAGCATAATTTTTAAGCCTGGACCTGACCAAAAACCGGGCGAGCCGGGCGATAAGTTCAGTACAAGTTAGCCATTAACGAGATGAAACAACTACTCGGAGTGAACCGGAATGAACCAGAATAAGCCGACTAACCCATTGACCCAGAACCGGTTGGCTCGGTAGGCCCTCACTGCTTTCGGTTGGTCTAAATTCAGAACCATTGGGCCGAGCCTTCAAATATCTAAGATCCCAGGACAATAAAGATGTCCACAAGCCCAAGTCATTTACACGAGTAGGATTTCTAAAGCCCAGAATGGATCAGTACCGTCAATATACACTGGGTGGTACCTGGTAATGTTAGGTTTTAGACTGAGCCAAGCAGAAGGTGGATGAACCCAACGTACACCTCATGGACCCAACACCCAGTCACATATGCTTTGCGATTTGCAAAATTTTTGTTCTTGTTCTGGGCGGGCAATGGGTCTATCTTTGGCGAGGACCCCCAGAATTTGCTGTGAATGATCCCCAAATATATGTAGTAGTTTCAGAAGAAATGGACTTGCATACTAAGTCATGTTAACTCATTTTTTCAAATCCCTTTTGACTTTATATTCTCGTGAAATCTAAACTTTGAGTAGTAAAATTCATATGTATTATTAATCAAACCTTATATCTCATCAAAATAACAGTTTATATTTTTAACATGTCTCTTAAACAAACGTCAGTTCTCACTAACATTTGACATAACACAATGAAACTCAAATGAAGAAGCCAAATCTGTGTATTAAGTCATAAAAGCATTGATTTAAAATGATTAAACTTGACATATATATAAAAGAAGTTAGAATCATGGAGTGATGAGTATAAATAAAATGATTAATCAATATTTAGTGTCATGAAAAATAATCTCATAAAATTATATATATATATATATATATCAAGCATTTTAAGCCTATCTCAAATATTTATTAAAATTTTGCGCCCAAAAAAGGGATTAATTCGGAGGAAATAGAAACGGGAGGAAACGACCGATTAGCTTTTGTAAGTTGGAAAGTTGCATAAATGATGTCGTTAAGTGCAATGGTGGAGAAGCCTATCTCACCTCCCAAGTGAAGCATCCATCGACCAACTGGTAAAGAAACCAATCAAGTTGCTTTCCCTTTACTTTTCGCCTTTTCCGAGGTGGACCTAACAGAACAAGACCTGGACAAAAAGAAAGGTTTGCGAAACATCGATAGAGAAAGCTAGGAATTTGTTTGTGGCCCTTCTCAAGGCATTAGCAATCAGGGCATGTTCCCTCTCGCCCTGTCAGTTCTCTCACCTCGACAGCTTTCGCTCCAACACTATCTTGCATGCCTTGCCACCGCGTAAAAACCTTTATACCCAGCAAAAACTTGTATGAAAAATAGAAATATTACACCCGACAGGCGTTTCTTCACGCAGAAGACACAATATGTTTTAAAAAATTATCATATTATTATGACCATTAATTATATATTTATAATAATTTAATATATAATTATAAAAATATAAATATATAATCTAACAATTGCAACAGTTGTAATGCGTATCAGTATCATTATATTTGTATTTGTAATTGCACCTATTCTGTACATCTATCCGAAGGAAAATAGCTAATCCCCACAGTCCTTTGTATCAATACGCGTGCTTTCCGCTTGCAACATTCTTTAAATTTCAATCATTTGCAAAATAGGAAAAAGCAAACGCTTGTGGGTGTACACTTAACGCATCCATACCACAAATAATCGCCTTTTATAGGTTGCATCTCTCTTCTACATCAAAATTCACAGCATTTGAAGAGGTGAATGTAATTGTAAAGGAAAAAATTTCATGATCAAGGGAGGGAGAATCTCCTAGCTTGGAACTAACATTCATACACTCATTTGCCATTGTGGCCTGTCCCTAAGGATGGTAATTTAAAAGCAAGGAAAAGAAAATCTCACTGTCAGCTAAAAGGAAGATTCCGGCTCCGGGAACTGAGGGTTTGAGATCAGGGAGGCCACGAGGAAGTATGCTAATAATGCTGCCTCACATGGAGGTGGTTTAACTTCACCTCGTCAATGATGTTATTTATCTTACATAGTCACTAAATTATGCATGATTTTATTTATTGTAAACGCTCATTATTTGCTCAACGCAGTCCACGCAAATTGCATCAAAGCGCATAGTTTGCACTTGTTTAGTGCTCTGCATTGCAGAAACGGTGGGGACTGATATATTTGTCATCTATTTTCTCGTGGGAACTAGTAAGTTTGGCTAAATATGTGAACATTTCTCCAGGCTTGCTATACTTATTTCATTTTTTTTCTAAGTATAATACATCGCACAGATTTATTTTATTATTTTAATTAGGTTTTACTTAATTTTTTTTATTTTTACTTACATTTTACGTTAACTTGAATCAAATTAGAAAATTTTCAACTTGGGTTCAACAGTCCAACCCATGGTATTGTATTGCCATTGAGAAAATTTAAGAAAATATGGTACCACTTTTACCAATAGCTCGGGCCGCCAGAGGCATTATCTTAACAGCAAGAAGATACGAAAATCTATTTTCAGTTTCTTTTATCACAAGTGACCCAATAGGAAAAGGCCATGGAATAACTGATTTTAAGTATAGAAACCACAAATCCCTAATGGAAGAAGGACAAACATATTGTCAAACTTAGTCAGCAAGAAGAACCCACTTTGAATTCCCATGATTTCTTTTTGTTTAGCAACTCTTTCTGTGTGTCCGAGTAACTAAGAGAGCTAGTCGATGCATGCATGATGAGGTCCATGAGAGCACGCCCACTCATGATGTCGCGTGGAAAACTTTCATTGCTTTAAAGGGATTTTAATCCTTGACTTCAGCCTAAGTAAGAAAAAGTCTCTTCCTTGAGTTGAAGTCAACAAAAGCTGAACAAACATACTTTTCTTTCATGTTAGTCCTCTTATCCATTATGAGAGACTCAAAGGTTGTTTCCTTGCCTTTCGGTTATTTAAAACCAAGGTAAATTCCAAAACGTATGTCATCGAGTCAAGTTGTGTGTGCAGTCTAGCCCTATATCCATATAGCTCTCTATCAACCATTTTTGCCTGTGTCTATGTCTGCTGTCCAACTCTTGCAGCTCAACATGATAAAAGGGCGTTCGAGTGTATGAGGCTTCCACATTTGTGGGGCCTGAAGAAAGGCAGCTCAACCTGATAAGTCAACAATATTTGTTTGCTGGTCTATAGCTATAAGTTGGGGAGGGCAATATTTTTCAGGATTGGCATAAGTTCGATCCCAGTACCTGTCACCCATGTATGGCATGGGTGACCGTATGTCTTGTCTCTTTCTTTCTGTGGTAATGTTGCATTGCATTGCTGGTTCCCAAGGTTTGATACATAATAGAGGCCAACATATTAGTTACAAGGAAACAGGCATTGGCATCTCAACAAGTTTTTGTGTAACATTATATTCCTCTACGGAGAAGCTTCAAGGTGCATTTGAATTCATATTCTCAAAGGTATGTTTGCAATTCGAAAGCCTAGGTACAAGTTCCATGCACGCCTGGTAAGGTAGATATTGAGACATAGACTGGCAAGTCGCCAAGAATCTGTGTTCTTGAAAGGGCGGTAAAAGGTATACATAGCTAATTGCATTTGGGTTTTTCTCCTTATGCACTCTTTAATTTCACATAACTGACTTAACTTACAGCATCTATTACCATGCTCCTAGTTGTTGTTTGGAAATTTTCTGCCAAATTGTGTACACTTCCTAAACAGAAAGTATGATCCGAAACTAAAGCAATGAACCTTGTAAATCGCACAAGGAAAGCATTGCAACTATGCAAAAGCACCAACAGCATCAAGCGATGTTGTTCCCAAACTACTCTAGCAATTCATATTAATTGGAAAAACAACCTTTTTTTTTTTTTATTACAAAGTGGAATGGCTATCAGTAAAATGAAACCAGCAATTTTTTACAGGAAAAGATAGTTTTGTGGGTTTCTTTAGGTCGGTTAGCTACTATAACATTTATATTAGTACTTGCTAAATCTCACTTAATTTTATGAGTGTAGTAAATACTGATTTTACGTCCCATCGAACCGATTTAAAATTTTTATTTCAACGGAGCCTTTTCATTTTTTTTTTCACCCATTTTCCCCCACTTTTAAACACGCGTACAAACTTTTTCTTTTTCTAATTATGACTAAAGAAGCATGATTCGATTCAATTTAGTGTGAACCAAGAAAGACTGTTGTGAACATTTTTTTTACCCCAAAGCTGAAGGAGAGGAATATAAAGTAGCTTTGCTAAGGCTGAGTTGTTCGTACACACGGAAGTAAATTTTGAAGATAAAAGTGTTACAATCTGAAAACCAAGCAAGATTCAATTCAAGTACAACGACAATAGCTGAGGCATTTCCATCAAAGCTCAGCCTTGTACATATAAGTCCAACTGAAAGCACTAATTGCTTATTTTTCTGTTTGCATCTCTACTTTAGTAAGTAGCTTAGTGCCCATCAACATGAAGGACACATTGAGTTATAGCTAAAACAAGCCATTTTGGTTGTATTATGTACAGCAAAGAGGATCAAAGCTTATTTTCTCATTGTTCCTATATTTAATTAGTATGCATATTGAATCCTCTAGTACATATTATGTCATATGTGCCTTTACTTCCATAGATCAAATTGGCAACTAGAAGCCGATCTTGAGGCATATTCCTGAACAATTTCTGGCCTTCTGGATTCGTTGCCGAGTACATTCATCTGCTCAGAAACACGAAAGTCGACTTCACTGGAGTACTTGCTTTCCTTGGAAGCATCCTCATGACTGAGCTGAGATGCAACAAACTTGTCAAGCACCCGCCAATCGGTAACTTGTTCCACAGCTTGCTCATGATTGCTATTGTAAAATGAGCTCAAAGTTTGTTGATGGCTTTGCTGAATTGGTTCTTCCTTTCCATTGGTCCTATCATAGCCAAATGGAACTAGCGGACTGCAATTTGCACTTGCACCTGACTGCGGAATGGTGGGGCTTTCCAACTGAGGAAGCTGGAGGAAAGGATCTGGAGGCAGATTGTACTGCAACTCAAGCTCTTGCTTGCAGGAATAATGCTGAACATATGACGGGTAAGATTGACACATTTGCCGCGGCGAATCCATTTCAGGCACAAATGAAACCTGATCATCATACCAACATGGTGAATCATACTCACCAACTTTCCGCAATGTCGGCATTTTCTTCTTAAACGCTCTACATACAACCCATCCTTCTTCCTGGTGCAATTCAGCATCTCACATTAGGAGGTTTGTGTTCTTGAGAATATGGGAAAATGAACTTGAAGATGAACCAGTTTGATTGTCACCAGCAGATTAAAAAAGTGCAAAGAGAGAATTGAAGCAGCAAGATTGAAAGAAAAAAAATGAAAGATTTTTTTTCCTTTTTCTTTAATTACTACTTAATTTTTTGTACCTTAACATTTTATATTGAGTTGACGGTTCTTTCAGAAATTCCTCTATTATATATAATATATCACCTTCTATGAAGTTATCAAACATACTCTAAGTACGTACCTCTAAAGAGAATTTACTTCAAAAGCCAGTAGAAATTTAAATTATTGTTAACTAATCTGTGTATCTTTTGTACTATCAATTGATCATTAAAGCAGAAAAGGAGTTTCAAGGGAAATGAGAGTACAATAGAGGCAGAAACCTGTAATTATTTCATAATGAGTTTCGAAGAAAATATGTAATATATACTTGCCTGAGGGGTTCCATTTTCATTTGTTTCTAACCGATATTCATGCATGATCCAATCTGATTTTTGTCCATTTGGAGCTCTTCCTTTATAAAACACTAGGGTCTTTCTCATGCCAATCAAGCAATGTCTAGCGTAGATGGCCTTGTCTCTTCCTGTAGCTTTCCAAAACCCAGCTTTTGTAGCTCTATTGGTTCGGGTTCCAGTTGGGTACTTCTTATCTTTATGGCTGAAGAAGTACCATTCATTCTGCTCTTCAGTCCCTAATTTGCATAGCTCTATAGCCATCCAAAGAAAGACAATATTCCCTCCATGAGGTGAAACATATAATTTAAGCTATTGGCTAGGAAATCTCATTTCAATATAAGTTCCTATAAAATTGTTGGAATTTTGGAATGTTATTACCTTGAAGGTCCCATGGCTCAATTTTGTAAAGATCAACATCCTTGATGACATCTAGATCAATCCTTTTGGAAGCAACCTTTTTCCTAAGGTAGTAATCAACAAGCTCTTCATCCGTCGGATGGAATCTAAAGCCAGGAGGAACCTGGGAAAAACTATTCATGGTCTTTTGAGAACCCGGAGCCTGTAATCAAAATGTTAGGGCATCGACCTCGATTAAATTCTTCAATAAGAAAACAATAGAGGGCGAACATTGGCATTTCATAAGGTCCCAAGATTTTACGTTAATGCATCCCTAAATGAACACTTACTTGTCAATAATTTGAACATCCAACATGATTTTTAGATTCAAAGCACCTAAATTGTTTGTGGGAGAATCTATGCAATAATAGGAGATGAGTAAAGCTCTCCCATTGTGGAGGTTTAGGGTACAATAGATCTCCTAATACCACCATGCACCTCCAAATGGGGTCTTACGACGTTAAGATTCTTCTTGGTGTACTACGATCTTGTGGTTATAATTTTTGTACTCTTTTGTTATTTTAGCATTAAAGTTCTTCCTACAATTATAACTATATATTTATGATTCTTGGGTTGTCACGGTCTGAAGTGGAGGGAGGAAACAAGACTAGCTAGACGCAAACTTGAGAAATGGACCGATTCTATATAAGGTCTTCTAATAGGTTTTTGTCCAATTACCCACTTTATTCTTCAAATTTATTTACAATAATCTTATTATCAGTATTCTTCTTTTTGATAAGCTAAAATCGATTTCATTTATAAACGTTTCACAGCAAATAGGCCAGTTGCGGCCCTTTCTCAAACATCTTGTATTAATATGCATTATACCGGATCTTCCAAAGAGCATTTGTACCAACCTTTGTAAGGACTGAGTATATTATTTCTACAAAGAATGTATTTCATGGAACAGTAGAAAAAAACAAAGTTGCATAACACTTCTAGAAGACCGAACTGACTTGATGCACTACATGCATACAAAGAAATAAGCATTGCAAATAAATCTTAATTATAGTTTTTGAAAATGTAAACTAATCGGAATTCCAAAACATGCTGTCAAAAAGGATCACGGTTCCCGGCAGTAATCTGATTCAAATATCTTTATGTATCTCTCTCAGAAATGTTGATTCATGATTGGTGTATTACATTATATTAATAAGGATTAAAAAAATCCCCGGAATTGGACTTGACTATAATTTTTAAAGAGCTAAAATTTGTGGGGTGAAGACAAATAATTCTTAGAGTGAATAAGTTATTAAGTATCATTAATATTATTATCATGCGTGAGAAGCATAGATGCCTATCAGTTAGGTTTGTTAGCACAAAAATGTAAGCAAGGATTCCTTTAATTTCACTTATTAAAGAAACGAAGTTCCCTATATATATATAAAATCAAAATCAATAGATATATTTTGCGAAACAAATGATGGGGGAGTCATATATATGGAGATGAACAGCAGTCTTTTAGAACATCATCCAAGAGATGTAGAACCTATATATATATATAGATTATATACTTGACGTGTGAATCTGCATTTTACCCAACTAGCTTAGGTAAATTATACATATTTATTTAAACTAATTAAGAAAAAACTGGTATCAGAGAGAAAAAAAAAAGGAGAGGAGAGGAAAAGGGAAGAATGAACACTGATGATCGAAAGACAAAAATGAACACTAAAATTAAATAATGATTTTTAATATCAGAACCAGGAGAAGTAAGATCTATATTGTAATTAAGCACAAAATCTCCAAAAAGAAAAAAAAAAAACCTTAATATTTTAAGAACATGCCCTTGCATGTCCACCCTCTTCACGATTATTGCCATAAAGATCATCCAATGAAATACCCAACCCATAAGAAGGACAATTTCGCTACTGGAAGTCAAAGAAATTTTAGAAAACAAAGCTTGGAAAAGCAAAAAAGAAGAAGGATATGAAAAGGTTGGCTTTGGCACACATAGAAAAGCCTAGCCATGTGTAGATTATCATATTGTAGACTCCTTAGACTACAGAACAAGAAATAGTGCACTCAAAACTCAAATCTGATCCACTGTGACGCTTGTAAGCAAAGAGTAATTAAATACTTTAATTTTTAACATTCACTTTTGTCTGCATCTGCAATGTGAAATGTGATGAATATGCTTTTGCTTTACGTCACTAACATTCAAAAGGAGACCAAGAAGAAACCATCAAATGGAAGCCAATTCGAAAAGCAATAAGGGAAGAGAACAAGAACAAGTAGTCAAAAAGCCATATTGTCAAATTTTTTCTATGATTATTAGTTACTGCAGTGACTAAGAAGGAAAAAAGAAGAAGAAGAAGAAGAAGAAGAGGCTGAAGATTGTACATAACCTTTGATGATGATCAATCACCCTAGCAAACAGAAGAGTGAGAACTCCTCCTTAGATCTGGCCGAATGAAGCTAAACCCAAGATCCCACCAATAAGCTTTAAGAAAGCAGACAGCTTCTTTTGTCGGTCTAAAGCAAGAGAGACGCTTTAAGCAAGCTTTCGTCACTCTCTTTTGCAACCTTGGCCACACGACAACTGAACCAGACAAAGTGACACAGAAAGATAGGATCATAGGAGAGGCAAGATACGAAACAAGAAAGATGGAATGTAAGCAGCCAAAGCGATCCTCGGGAATCGAACTGATCTTCCTGAGAGGAATGTCTAGAAATAGTCAAATGAGAAGAAAAGGCTGTATGTGAGAGATCAGATCCCGAGAAATGGAAAAGAGAGGAATGGGTTAAGAGAGAGAATATTATAGGGTTAAATAATAAGAAGCAAGTGAATGACAATGAAAATGAAGAAACACTTGGGTGCACAAAAAAAAAAAAAAAAA